>CAIGRR010443254.1:0-13311 GCA_903798365.1 Fraxinus sp. 1973-6204 | reverse complement strand
TATGGATAAGTTTGGACTATTAATCCTATGGTAACTCCCGCTTGCAACAAAGCCAATTCCACCTTGCGGGGAATCGAACTCTGCACACTACCGCGCTGAGCCCTAACCGCCCCCCCTCTTTGCCACTGGGAGATTTGCCCTGGGGGCAAAATAAAAATTTTAATGTGTACCAAATAAGGGTTAGAGTGTCTTTGAGCCACATTATTTTGGAAGAATGTATTTTGGAATAGTAGATTGATGGAGAATATGTGGTCGAAAAAGAAAGAAAAATTATTGATATGATGAAAAATATTATTTTATTGAAAAATGTGTAATTAAAAATGAGTAAAAGAATGAAAATGAAAATTTTAATGTGTATCAGACAGGGACCTAGTATGATTTTGGATTCTAACTATATGGCTATACTAATTTGGTTTCAATTTCTTTTCTTTTTTTTTTTTTTTCAGTATTGAAATAGTTGATTGATGGAGAATGTGTTGTTAAAAAAAAAAAAGGAAAAGTTATTGACGTGATGAAAAATATTATTTTATTGAAAAATGTGTAATTAAAAATGAGTAAAAGAATGAAAATGAAAATTTTAATATTTACAAAATAAGGGCTTAGAATAGGGAAAATAAGTTGTGCAAACATTAAGCATAGTCATACATGTATAATAAGTAAATAGTATATTTCAAAATAAAATATTCTTTAAGAAATAAGTAATTTATTTTAGCCCTCCTATATGTGAACTATCTTGTTTTGATTAAGGGCAGACAATATGACCAAACCAAATCAAATCGAATAGTTCGATTCCATATAAAAGAATTAATAATTATGGTTCTTAGAATTGAGAATTATTTGCTTATGATTTTGGTTCAATTCTAGTTCTAGAACCAAGAACCAAATTCAATATTTAAATTTTATTATTTTATATATATTTACAAATTAGTGAATCACAATTCACACCAAAAAAATCAAAATTTAATTGGAAATCGAGGCAAAAGGTCACGTACCTTCGATTTCTCATTTCTCAATGTGCAGAATGGAGACCCTAATTCATTTCTCATTTTCTTTCATTTTCAATTCATACATCTCATCTACCATCGTCCCATGAATTTATGAAATTGAAGCCTCAACCTTCGATTGTTCCTCCTCAAATGTTATTTTCTTTTTTCTCAATCAGTAATAAAATTAGAACTAAACCAAACCAGAACCGAATGGTTCGGTTCCGTAGTTTAAAATAAAAAATCATTTGTTTTCATTATAAAAAAAATCATTAGTTTATGGTTCGGTTCTCTTGAAACTCGAACCAAATGAAACGATGTTCACCCCTAGTTTTGATGGTGATAAATTAACATAGTCAATCCTTACAAATCTTTATTGCACTTTTCGTGAAAACAAAGAAATTAATTCTTACTCATACATAAGCAACTTTTTTTGCGGTCCACTTGTTTAAAAGATTTTTTTTAAAAAAAATATTTTGTATTCTAAAAAGAAATTGTAACGAATTTTAAATTTGTCGACAAGAAGTTAATTTGTTCTCTATAGTTTATTCAGACACATCTTATTTTTCAAAAAAAAAAAAAACCTTTTAATGATTCATGTAACGTGCAATTCAGTAGTATCAAGATAAGCTGAACTGAACTCTACATTTTCTAAAATTCACGAAATATCCCTTTTATTCATAAAAAAATCTCATAAAGTTGAACTCCAAAATCTCATAACTCAACTCTACATGTACATTTTATTCTAGTTAAGTAATTTTTTTATGCCTTGTACTTCTTCCCAAGCAAAGTTTAACAAGCCAAAATTATAAGAAACAATAGTTATGATGCATAGACTAGGAAGAAAATTATCTATCGATCTTCACCTGAAAGGCNAACTCTACATGTACATTTTATTCTAGTTAAGTAATTTTTTTATGCCTTGTACTTCTTCCCAAGCAAAGTTTAACAAGCCAAAATTATAAGAAACAATAGTTATGATGCATAGACTAGGAAGAAAATTATCTATCGATCTTCACCTGAAAGGCCGGAGCTAGGCAAAATGCTCAGTATACTACTTTTTTCTTATAATCCTAACTTAATAAACAAACACGACTTTGTTTCAAGACCTGAAGAGTGCAACAATGGAAACAATAATCAGTACTTGAGAGTTCATCTATCAAGCCGAGCTTCAATTCTTTGGTCGATCGATGTTCATCCGGATCGAGGAATTTTACAACACGTTCTGCTTTTGCTCCACTTTTGTGGTCGTTAGTACTCAAAATATTTGATAGTCCTTAAAGGAAATAAATATAACTCAATAAAATAACATTTCCACACTTATCTCGGATTGGCTACTACTTCATCAAATAAACTACAAGAACTACAATAACAAGTAAGCTTTATTCCCGATAAGTTTAGCATAAGCTACACGAAACATTTTCTCCATTTCAAGAGCTATGCCTTCTAAGTTGTCCAAATCTATTCAAGCCATGTCTCAAACATTTAAATAGTCACTTCACTTATTTTCATCCTCCATTGGTGCTCATTCTACCTATTGAAGTATATCCTTACCTTTTTCGTTAGCTATTTCAGCCGTGAACACTTATCTATTTTAATGTGTCTGTCTTCATAATCTCTTGCACATTGTGTCCTCTCAAAACTCAATAATATAAAACATAACTGACTTTTGTAACTTTTTGAGCCACATTAATTTTTAAGAATATATTCTGGAATAGTAGATTGATGTAGAATGCGTGGTTGAAAATGAAGGAAAAGTTATTGATGTGATGAAAAATATTATTTTATTGAAGGATGTGTGGTTGAAAATGAGTAGAAGAATAAAAATGAAAATTTTAATGCGTACCAAACAGGACTTAATGAATAAAGACATTCAACACCACCCGTGGTCTACATAGCACAGCTTAATAGGGATTTTTATACTATACTTGTAGACCTTGTCTTTTGACTATGCTTAACAAATGAATTCATTGAGTTGAAAAAAGAGGCATGGCTGGGTTGATATTAAAAGGACTCTTGAATGATGGGCAAGGGAATTGATTGAGAAATATTTCACGTTCTTATCGTAGGATTGTGACTCGATCAGCATATGTTGCTTTCATGTCTACAACTCAATTCCCTGATTACTACAAGGATGAACCCAATCTGAATTATGAGCCATAAAATAAAATACCTATTAAGCCGATCACAAGAATACTCGTTACCGTACCCGATGGTACTAAACCCGAGCTCGACCTTGGCCCACCTTAAATGGGCTTTTTAGCCCATTATTGAGATCGGACCATGGAGGTCGGGCCATACTGATCGACCCAAATGACCTGACCTCATCCCACTATTTTGGACCAGTTTCTAGGTCGGGCCCCGTCAATGGACGCTTCCTCGTCCCCTAACTCACGTGTCCTCCCCTTCGTCACACGTGCCCCTAGAATACTAGTTCAATCCAAACACTAACTCTCCAGATGCCTTAAGTTTCACCTTAACTCAAATAACACAATCTTAACACAACACAAACACCTTTCATAAGGTAAGTCGAGTCCTTTTAGGATTCCACCTCTACCATCTATAAATACGCAAACCAGCCTCATTATTCAGGTACATTTTTCATAGCATTCCGCATAAGTTTCTCTTGAGTACTTGTCTGACTTAAGCATCGGAGGGGGCGACGATGACATACCTCGACGCCTTTGTTTCAGGTATTGAAGATCGGATCACGTGGAGTTCTTCTATCTAGTTCGAGTTTACCCAGGTACGATTTCTGGTAGCATCATTGGTCCAGAAGCCATGGTTAACACACGTTCAGGACATCTTCCGGCAAGTTCATCCACCCCTAACCAACCCGCTGCTACAGATCTCTTGGTCCTTCATGAGGTTACATCAGGAGAACCACCACATCCGCTCACAACCATCTTACCAGCCGCATTCGAGGAACTTCGCCAACAAGTGACCGCATTGACTCAGCTACTACACTGAGGAATACACCCCCGGTACCATCCCGTAAAGTGGTATCACGATCGAAGATCGAGCTCCAGGCCCCAGTCACAGTGATGCTGGAACATTTGACGTACCCCAGGCACCCATCGGTTCGAGATCGGTTGCAATGGACTTAGCCGATCTAGCGAGGATTATTCAGGAAGGAATTACAGTGAAAATGCTTCAGAAGTCCCATACAGCAACATGATTCACCTCGAACACATATTTAACCCGAAAGTTTTGTCATATCCCCTACCGGATTGATTCAAGTACCCTCGGGTAAAAGAGTATGACGGGACGACTGATCCCATCAACCATCTCAACATATACACTGACATCTTGAACTTACAAGTTACACTAGACGTTGTGATGTGCAAAGTCTTCCCTCAGACACTAACTAATGCCGCAAGGGATTGGTTTTCCACATTAGAGCCCAACTCCATATCTTCTTCGAGTTATCATCATCATCAGTCTCGACCTCAGAAGATGATAACTCGAGCTCATTTACCGACTTCAACTCCTTGGACCAGAGGCTTCAGGTCTTCGGGGAGCTTGGTCCTCAGATAGGAGCAAGCCAACCTCAAGCTGTAGTAGTAGGGGCCCAAACTGTATTGCCTGAGCAGAGTCTTCTGTTCATCATACTTCTTGAAGTCTAGAATTGCTTGAGCTCGGGCCTGGACCAACTGGCTCTCGAACTCCTTTTTCACGTGGACAAGCTCGAGTTTGGCCTCATCGGCCTTGTCCTTTACCTCACCAACTTGATCCTGAGCCTTCCTTATCTCGATTCGAATGAGATCGCGCTCGACCTCCAGCTCACATATCCTTTTTTCTTTTTCTACATTTAATGCCTCGAGCTCGGCCACCCTGCTCGAGGCTCCAAGGCTCTTCAATGATAAACCCCGAACCATGCTCAAGGCCTTTACAGAGGAAGAAAAGTTTAGAATCTAGGTAATATCTAACGTAAGGAATTAATTCGAGAAAAATACCTTCTGAGTAATTTGCTCGAGTGCCCTAACCCCCTCACCAGGATCGACCTCATCTCGATACTTGTTCACTAGGTTTGGGATTAAAGGAGATCGTACGTGCTCCTCCAGAGCTGAGCTCGGTAGAGGCGCTTCGTCCTCCAAGTCAATGATCTCGGGCATAGCCCGAGGAGTAGATGCATGTGTTCGGGGAGATGGCTGGGATAGGTGTACTGGACTCTTCGATGATTGTCCAGCCCCGCTTGGCATCCTGCTCGGGTTAGATTCTTGAGCCTTTTTCTTCTTCTTCGACTGAATCAATGCCTTGGGCCTCGGGCCCTTGGCATTCTGTTGGACATTGGAAAGTAGAGCAGATGGATCGAATGAAATCTCCAAATCTGTAAAAAATAAACAAGGAATTAGCTCGATTAAAGTTCGGGGTAAGTCAACCAAAAATAAAGAGTTTAGACTCGTACCCTCAATTCCCCTCACGTTGGCGAGGTCGAAGGTGTCATCCTCGAGCAAGAAATCAACTTTAGCTACAAGGGGGTCATGGTTGACTAACCTTAACCTATCCCTCTCTAAAACCTCGAAGTATGCATGCCATTCGTTGAACCTATCCTTATCAGGGATGGACCACATTAGGCTAAAGGGATGGTCAAGGTTTTGGGGCTTGACAAAAAAAAAAAATACCTTTCCTTCAAACCCCAAAGAGAGCTAGGGTTTCGGTGTTCTAAACCCCTCATTCGCTGATAAATACACAAAGTAGTTGTACCCCGGTGAGAATTTAAGATCGAATACCATCCTTAATAAGTCGACTCGGGGCTCAACATTGAGGCATCTACACAATATGAAAAAGTATACTAGCCTTCTCCACCCGTTCGGTGCTAACTGACCTGGGCAGATAAGGTACGAAGTTAAAAAATGGATGAAGAAGGAGTGTAAAGGCCACTTGAGCCTGACCTTAAGAGCATCCCTAAAAAATGTCATCTCCCATCCCGAGCATCCATAACTGTTTCTTAATATCACACAAGGGCATAACCCTGAATTCTCTAGCTACATTAATCACCACGTGCTCCTTATACTTGGTCGGTAGCCTAGAATAGGTCAGTGTAGCCTCAACCTCGGGGTGCAAGGTTATTAGTACAGCCATGGGGACAATAGAGTTTACCTCGGGGTCGGGATTCCTAGTTGTTGAACTACTAGATGTCTTACTACTACTACTCAATCCCACACTACTACTCGACATCATAAATAAATAACTTAAAGGCTCGAACACTTACCTCTTAGAATCAACTATCACAAAACCCCTCTAGTCCCCGAACTCAAATTGCTTTAACTGAGAATGGAAAGTAAAAAATGAAAAAATGAATGGTGAAAAGGGGGTATTTATAGGGGTCAAAGGAAGGTCAAAAGTATTTCAATCCTGACCCTTGGTCGTTGCCACGTGTCACACATCCAAGGTCAATCCTATGGAACCTATGCGTGCACGACATGTGGCCGTATAGCTGTCACATGTAATGGCCCATTAAGTTCGACCCGACCCAGCTTACCTCGATGCATCTTGACTGGCATCTTGATAACTTAACTTTCAGCTGCGACCTAGATGCACAGGGGGCCTGTGATGGTACTAAACCCGAGCTCGACCTTGGCCCACCTTAAATGGGATTTTTAGCACATTATTGAGATCGAGACATGGAGGTCGGGCCCATACTGATCGACCCAAATGACCTGACCTCATCCCACTATTTGGGCCAGTTTCCAGGTTGGGCCCCGTCAATGGATGCTTCCTCGTCCCCTAACTCAGTGTCCCTCCCTTGTCCCCATGTCCCTCCCTCGTCCCACGTGTCCCTAGAATACTAGTTCAATCCAAACACTAACTCCCCAGTTGCCTTAAGTTTCACCTTAACTCAAATAACACAATCTTAACACAACACGAACACCTTTTATAAGGTAAGTTGAGTCCTTTTAGGATTCCACCTCCACCATCTATAAATATGCAACCCAACCTCATTATTCAGGTACATTTTTCATAGCATTCAGCATAAGTTTCTCTTGAGCACTTGTCTGTCTTAAGCATTTGTCTGACTTAAGCATCGAAAGGGCAACAAGGACATACATCGACTCCTTTGTTTCAGGTATTGAAGATCGGATCACGTGGAGTTCTTCCATCTAGTTTGAGTTTACTCAAGTACGATTTCTGGTAGCATCAGTACCTATCATCGGCCTGGTCTTAGGATTTGACTCACCCTTCGTGGATGAACCTTGTGGAAGAACCTTTAGGTATACATTCACTATAATTGTTGACCTCGTTTTTTGTACCGTTGACATGAACAACATATCCCGGTTCTACTCACATCTACGTAAGCTTTCTTCTGCACACTTGGACAAATCGTTGTGTCATGTGGCCTTCTCCAGTGGTGGGGGAGGCGGTGGCGTGTACTCCAATTGTCAAGTCAGTCGATGAGGTATTTATATTTAAGTGTGAGATGTGCTTTAAATGCGAGTCACTTAAATGTTCGAGGGTGTGTGTATGAGAGTGTAAAAATTGGAGAGTATAATCTTACAAATCTTGTAGTGTTTAGAATTGCATTACTCTTCAAATGACATAAGTTGTGAGCTTTTAAAGTAGTAGAGATGAAGTGATAGCAGTTGGATAAAGAGATACGTGGCTTCATCTCCTTATTCGAAACGTCCCATCGTAGGCTTCATATCACACATACTAGGTCATGCATCATTTAATGCACTCAGAAAAGATAGAAACTTTAGGGCCTAGGTCTGAGCTATGAAGTAGGCTGACAAGACTTGACATTTTTCTACAACATGGGTGACATCAACTATTCGCATAAGATCTTTATGTAGAAGATCTCTTAAGAGGAGTGAATATGAAAGACGTTCCCTTATGGTTAGGCGGCTTCCGCTTCGGTAATGTAGGCTTCAACCACTTATATAGTGTTTTGGTCACTTATATGGTGCTTCGATTTCAGGGCTTCGGCCACTTATATAGTACTTCGATTTCAGGGCCTCAACTACTTACACAATGCTTAGCTTTAGGGCTTCAACCACTTACATAGTGTTTCGACTTCAGGGCCTCACCCACTTAGTGCTTCCGCTTCAAAGCTTCAACCACTTACACAATGCTTCAGCTTTAGGGCTTCGGCCACTTACACAGTGCTTCTGCTTCAAGGCTTTGGTCCCTTATATAGTGCTTCAGCTTCAGGGCCTCAACCATTGAGTGCTTCAGCTTTAGGCTTCGACTGAAGTAATTGATCACCTCTCTATTGTTATTTTGTAGCTTGTGGTGTCGTGCTTCAGCCATAGAGCTTCTTCTTACACATAATGCTTCGGGTAAGACATCGATTCGTCAACTTTACCTGTGACTTCGACTGGATTTTTTATGACGTTGAGTATAGGCCTTTTGTTTGGGCTTCTTGAGCCTCGATTCTGAAGCAAAACAATAGTCCATCAAGTCCATGAATGATTATTTATGTCATGTGTGGACTTCTTATTTTAAGAAGTAATATTTTGATGTGACATGTCATTTGCTTAACTTGGTAGTTCTACCTTTCATGGAAAGCCTTTAATTTTTGTAGAACCCTTAATTTGAACGTTTAGTTGTTCTAAAAAACCTGAAATGATACTTTAATTTTGTTGAAATTTGAAGTAGATGGGTTATCCATACATAGCTTCTTACATGGTGTTCAGCTTCATCCATGGGAGGCATATGATGTCAATCTTAGAGAATTTGGAGGTGATCCTTTTTGGGATCCACCTCTTCTCCGAGACGTTCATGCTTTTCTGCATGATGGATGGTTCATCATACAGAGGCTTCTCCAATGAAGTTTATCATGGGAGGCATATGATATCCGCTTCGATGAATTGGGAGGTAGTCCCCTTTGAGATTCAGCTCTTCGTCGAAGCTCCAATGCTTTCCTACATGTTGGCTGGTTTATCCATACAGAGGCTCTTCCCATGACTTTTTGTCCATATAAGACATGTGCTATGCTCCTTTTTGGAATTCAGCTCTTCATCGAAGTGCTTACGCTTTCCTACATGGTGAATGGTTTATCCATGTAGAGGCTTCTCTCATGATTTTTGTCTATGGGATGCATGTGTTATCCACTACGGAGAATTAGGAAGTGGTCCCATTTGGGATCCAACTCTTCGTCGAAGCGCTCACACTTCCTTGCATGGTGGATGATTCATTCATGCAGAAACTTCTCCCATGACTTTTTGTCCATGTGAGGTATGTGTAATCTGCTTCAACGAATTATTAGGTAGTCTCCTTTGAGATTCAGCTTTTCATCGAAACGTTAAGACTTTCTTACATGGTGGATGGTTCATCCATACAAAGGCTTTTCCCATGACTTTTTATCCATATGAGGCATGTGCTATCCGTTTCAACGAATTAGAAAATGCTCCCCTTTGGAATCTAGCTCTTCGTCGAAGTGCTCACACTTCCCTGTATGGTAGATGGTTCATCCATGTAGAGGTTTTTCTCATGGATTTTGTCTATGGGAGGCATGTGCTATCCGCTTCGGTGAATTAGGAAGTGGTCCCCTTTGGGATCCAACTATTCGTTGAAGCGCTCACGCTTCCCTGTATGGTAGATGATTCATTCATACAGAGGTTTATCCCATAATGGATAGTTCATTCATGGGTGCTTCATCTTTATAGGTATCTTAGGCAAGCTTCTTTTGGGGTGCTTCTTACCTCTCTTTTCGAAGTGGGTTACTTCCTTACATGGGAGTGGTTTATCCATGTCAATGGCTCCCCTATGGTGGATGGTTCATCCATAGAGCTGACGCATAGGCGAAGATGAGACCTTACATGGTAAGCCTATGGAAGCTCATGTCTGTACATAGGCAAAATATGAAAATTGCCTTCAAGCGTTTCAGTAATTTCACGTATAGGTCCATCAACTTTTGATCTTGTACATTTTGATCCTCATAGTTTGACTTTTATTTCAATCATACCCTTGATAAATTGCATTCTAAGTCTTTCAACTTTCGAAACATCTACACTTCAATCCCCAAGTTCACATTTTTGTATGCTTTTAGTCATTTTCTTTTCTGTTGCGTTGAAGTCTCATTCTCCAAGGATGAAGCCTTTGAATTAATTCATCAAATATTACCCCTCATTCTGTGTTGCTCCCTTTTTGGCCCTTTCTTTAAAGGCCCCCCTTTGTAAAAGGGTCTTCCAATAGCCTCTTCATTAAAGACCTCCCTTTTTGGGGATCTTATTCATAGCCTCTTCTTCAGAGGCCTCCCACTTTTCAAGGGGGTCTTCTTATTTATGGTGTCTCTTCAGAAGCCTCACCTTCTCGAAGGGTCTACTTATTTAAGGAAACTTCTTCAGTTGCATCCCCCTTCTCAGGAGTGTTCTTATTCATGGCCTCTTAATTAAAGATCTCTCCTTTTAGATGATCTACTTATTCAAGGCTGCTTCTTCAGCGGCCTTTCCCTATTTAAGGTGTCTTCTTTTTTGTGGCCTCTTACTTAGAAACCTCCCACTTTCAGTGGGTCTATTTATTCAAAGCCACTTCTTAAGCGGTATCCCTTTTCTGGGTGTCTTCTTATTTATGGCCTCTTCTTTAGAGGACTTTCTCTTTTCAGTGGGGGGTCTAATTTTCAAGGCCATTGGTTCAACGACCTCCCCTTTTTTCGTGGAGTCTTCTTATTCATGGCCTCATCGTGGGAGACCTCCCCCTTTCAGATGGTCTGTTTATTCAATACCACTTTTAAAGCGGCTTCTCAATTTTCATGAGGTCTTCTTATTCATGGCCTCTTTGTTGAAGACATCCTCTTTTAAGGGGTCTATTTATTCAAGATCACTTCTTTGGCAGCCTTTCCCTTTTCAAGGGGTCTTCTTATTCATAGCATCTTTTTCAAAGGCCTCCACATTTTTAGGAGATCCTTCTTATTCATGGCCTCTTTTTCAAAGGCCTTCCCATTTTCAAGTGGTCTTCTTATCCATGGCCTCTTCTTCAGAAGCCTTTCCCTTTTCAGGTGGTCGTCTTATTCTTGGCTTCTTCTTCAAATGCCTTTTTTTCCTATTCATTTGCATTTGGAGCTATTGCATAAGGGCATTTTTCTAGATAATGCTCCTCATGGTAGCTGTTTAGCCACTTTTCAAATGAGTTGGACATAATCATTCTACCTCGTTTATGCTGGTGATGAGGTTTGTGATGACCCACTGGGGAATTTCTCTGATGGACCCCTTATTTAGGGCCTCTCTCACACTTCTAAGTGGGGTTTCTTTTGAACTCATTTTTCCATGCAACTCTTTTCTTCAAAGAGTTAGGGTCTTACAAATGAATTTCTATCTCAATATATTCATTTTTCAAGAAATATCAACAATTCAAGTACTGTTACAAACCCCAAAACTCTTTCTTGGGGCTTCCACTTGTTCTTTCTTAACAAATTATTTTTCAATGGGATTCCCAACAACTTTCCAGTTTGATCTCTTTTTTGTACCATTGAAGTTGACAACAAATCTCGGCTTCACTCATGTCTTTGTAAGCTTGCTCATGCACATTTTGACAAACCATTACTCACATATGGCCTTCTCCAATAGTTGGGAAGACAGTTGTATGCTCTCTGACGGTCAAGTCAGTCGATGAGATATTTATATTTGGGTGTGAGACGTGCTTTAGACGTGAGTCACTTATATGCTCGGGCACCAGGTGCGTATATGAGAGTCTGTAAAAATGGGAGATAATAAATTTACAAAGCTTGTAGTGTTTAGAGTTGTACTACTCTTCAAATGACATAAGTTGTGAAGTTTTATAGTGGTAGCCCTTGGATGAAGAAGCACATAGCTTCATCTCCTTATTCGAAGCGTCCCATCGTAGGCTTCATATCACACATACTAGGCCATGGATCGTTTAATGCACTCTGAAAAGGTAGACACTCTAGGCCTAGGTCTGAGTACCTATGCAGTAGGCTGACAGACTTGACATTCTTCTACTATAACATGGGTCACATCAATCATTTGTATAAGATCTTTATGTAGGAGATCTCTTGGGAGAAGTGAATATGAAAGATCCTCTCTTATGGTTAGGAGGCTTCCGCTTCAGTAATGTGGATTCGGCCACTTATTTAATGCTTTGACTTTAGGGTTTCGGCCACTTACATAGTGCTTCGGCTTCAAGGCCTCAGCCACTTACACAATGTTTCAGCTTTAAGGCTTCAACCACTTACATAGTGCTTAGGCTTTAGGGCCTCAACCAATTAGTGCTTCTGCTTTAGGGCTTCAACCACTTACACAGTGCTGCAGGTTTACGTTCGACCACTTATACAGTGCTTCAGCTTCAAGGCTTCGGCCACTTACACAGTGCTTCAGCTTTAGGGCCTCAGCCGCTTAGTGCTTCCACTTCGAGGCTTCGACCACTTACACAGTGCTTCAGTTTCAGGGCTTCAGTCCCTTATATTGTGCTTCAGCTAAAGTATCGGATCACCTCTCTATTGTTGTTTTGTAGCATGTGGCGACACGTTTTGGCCATGGAGCTTCTGCTTACACATGGCACTTCAGGTAAGGCGTTGATTCATCATCTTTACCTATGATTTCAATTCATTTTTTATGATGCAAAGTGTGGGCCTTTAGTTTGGGTTTCTTGAGCCTTGATTTTGAGGCGTAATAATATTCATAGGATTATATTGACAAGTACTATCTTACATATCCATCACAACCAATTCAACTTCCATTGACTTAGCCTATATTGCCCAAAATTTATTACACATGTAAAGCATTAAATTTTAAAAATGATTCATCTTTCCGTTTCTTTAAACCAAAAAATGACACCAAAACAATAATGATTAGCTCAGTGGTGCAAATGACAGGAGTGATGTAGTCTCAACTGAACTGGCAGCCGCAGTGTGAGGGTTCGTTTCCTGCCTCTAACAAGGTTTGGAATTGAACTCTTTGTGGGCACCAGTATGACAACTTTGTACTTTGGCACGCTAAAGCACATCCCGCGATTTACCTCTTCCACGATGCTCTAGGGGAGGGGAGGGGGAGCCCCCTCAAGGTTGGGGTTCAACCTTTTTTTTTTAAAAAAAAAAATGAGCTATTCAAACAAACTTTTGAATATCAATTTTATTCTTATATATTTTGTTATATGTTCAATATACCCTTATTTAATTTTAATATTTATTTCCTAAGTTGTGCAATTAATGAACATTAATCAATTATCTCTTCCATCTTTTTATCTTAGCCCATTCATATTTACATTCCATTTATCATTCCTTATTAATTGTTTTTAATAATAATTTATTTGATCTTTTTTCTTCTTTGCATCTGTTGAATTAGATTATAAATATTACTTTGGTTAAAAGATATTTTCTTAGTACAAGAGGCTAATCAAAGATGTTCCTATGTACGGTGGCTATCAATTT
>CAIGRR010443221.1:0-20774 GCA_903798365.1 Fraxinus sp. 1973-6204 | reverse complement strand
GGGGGCAGTGTAATTTCCTCTTTGGTTTATTATAGTTCAATTTAGGCCCACTTTTAGTATGGGCCAGTAATAAATCCGTCCATTACTTCCAATCCAACTCTAAACGCAGCCGTACAAAACATTTGAGATTTACAGTTGCAGGGGTTTTTATATTCTACAAGCCAAACTCAGAGCTTTATTGCACAGACTCTAGGATCAAAATGGAGGCGGCAACATTCACTTCGGCTACACAGATTGCAACCATAGGATTATCTTATTCTTCACCGTCCTCACTTTGCTCCACTGGTTCTCGCTTTCTACCGTTCTTACGGCGTAGTTCTCACAATTTGAAACCTTCAAAAAGCTTCTCAATTCGCGCCTCTTCTTCCGTTGAAGATGACTCTGGTATAAATGTAGAAATATGTAATCAATATGTAATCATGTGCAACGTATCAATTGATATGTATAAATGCACGGAACAAAAGGCTTATTTCTTTGTTAAGACTTGAGATTTCATGCTTTGGTTGTTATTTTTAGTTGTCATTGTTTGCTTTGAACTTTCTGGTTTGATTGTTGACAGCGGTGACGCTGCTTGATTACGGGGCTGGGAATGTGCGCAGTGTCAGAAATGCAATTCGGTTTCTTGGCTTTGACATCAAAGATGTAATTTTTAATTTAATTTACCTCTACGTACTTTCTTTTTTAATTCTGTTTTTTGGATAATTATCGTAGTGACAAGTTTATTGTCCATATAAATTGCTTTTTGAAGAACTGAAAATTGACTTCTTCTTCTTTCTTTTCTTTTCTTTTTCTTTTTCCTTTTTTCCTTTTTTTTTTTGGTAAAATTATTATAAGACAGTAGAGTTTATTAAAATTGAAACATAAAGCACAATCGTATTTTGTTAAAGGTACAAACACCCGAAGACATCATGAATGCCAAACGCCTCATTTTTCCGGGGGTAGGTGCATTTACTGCTGCCATGGATGTGCTAAACAAGAAGGGGTAAACTTCGCACAAGATATCATCTAAATTCCATGATATACATTTCAAGAAGATAACTCGGGCATGTCTTTTATAGATATTCAACCAATCTTTTGCATTTAATTTTAAAAATTATGTTTGTTACAAATTTTTTATTGAATCGACTATAGCACTAAATCTCTGATTCAGTCCTGTCTGTAATTGATTCATTTTATCATATATTTTGGCAAGCATATGGATTAATTTTCTCAAATCACTATGACATATACCTTTCTGCAAATAAATTAAAACCTCCAGAAAGTTAATGTGTAAAGTATTCTGTAGGATGGCTGAAGTGCTTTGTGCGTACATCGAGCAAGATCGTCCATTTTTAGGCATTTGTCTTGGACTGCAATTATTATTTGAATCAAGTGAGGAAAATGGACCAGGTAATCACTTGGCAGATTATTTATTCTATTCNGTGCTTTGTGCGTACATCGAGCAAGATCGTCCATTTTTAGGCATTTGTCTTGGACTGCAATTATTATTTGAATCAAGTGAGGAAAATGGACCAGGTAATCACTTGGCAGATTATTTATTCTATTCCTTTTTTTTTTTTCCCTAGCTGGAGTATTGTAATGCTCAAAGTATAATTTCTAAAATTTGGAATCGAGTCGAACCAGCCCTTTCTTTTGCTTTTCTTTCTAAATCAATTTGAGACATGTGAGATGCATTGTATAGATGGTGTTAAATTAAGCACAAACTGTGTGTTTATTAACTATCTCACGCCTAACATCATAAGGGTTTTCATTACCCTTAAGTTGGTACTAGTCCCTTTTAAGAGGAGGTACATGGACCTATAAAGACAATACGTGTAACCATTGGTAGGTAGTGTTGGAGAGGGTCCCATAAGTCTCATCTGTTCGTAACCAAGAAACCATTCTGACTGTGGCCAGAATTTCTTAGAATATGTTCTAGATTCATTCTAATCCAGGATTCGTTTTGCCGAATAAGTATACTATAACCTGGACGTTTAGGGCCTATCTGATAGAATTTCCTAGATTTTGTTCTCATTTTCTGTTTTTTGATATTAACGAGAATTGGTTTTTCTGAATATAATAGACGCATGTGTGAGGACTGAGGAATCTTATTAAAGAGAAAATGCATTTGGAGGTCATGTTTTGAGAATATATTCTCACGTCATATTCTAGGGTATATTCAAATTAGCCAAAATCGCAATAGGTGAAACTTAAAATGTTGTGCAATACACAGATCTTTTGAAGTGTGGAACTAATCCCTGATTGTAGGTGAAATTCCAGAACCCAAAATTACCAACTTTGAGTCCCATGTTGACAAATAGTTAGTGATGGCAACGGGGCGGGGCACCCCCGCCCCGCCCTGCAAATCCCCGTGCCCCGCCCCTCCTTAGACGGGGCGGGGCGGGGCCCGTTTGTATTTTTTTTAAACCAAAAAATTCCAATTAAATACAAATTCAAAATTTTATAATCCAAAGCAAACAATACTTAAAATAACTACATCAATATCCAAATCAAGCAGTGTCCAAAATTAAACAAACAATGTTCAATTTTTTTTTTTTTTTATTTAACTTCGCGGGGCAGGGCACCCTTGCCCCGCCAACCCGTCGGGGCGGGGTGGGGCGGATTTTTTTGCCATCTCTACAAATAGGAAAGGGAATTTAACTTCCAACCATATATTATCTTCTATTAGGAAGGGGGTGGGTGTAGGAGATTGGAGTTGGAGAGAAGAGCGTCCCGCCGTCATCTATGTTATTGGGGACTTAGTTGCTACAAAAGCAAAGGACCACGTGAACACTATGGAATGCATCGGTCGTACTTTGGTGATGATAGAAACCTGGGCAAGATGATGATATCTTTCTGTTTCTTGAAATGGCAAAAATGAAGAACTCGAGAAAATGCAACAATGCCGACACAGGGATAGATAGTATGACAAAAAGGGGAAAGAAAATGTTTTCAAATTTACTCCCAAATAGGTGCTTACATCCACTCACTTTCACATACTTTTAGCAGAGGTTCTTGATTTGATTATGGACAATGATTAGCATCAGAGAAATATTATTCTGCTATGCTTTTATTTTATTTATGTAGTGTGCCATTGGGGTTTACGAAGTCTGTATTTCATTTTGAAAAGATTCCCACTTTTTTTTCTCTTTTAGGAGTCAGAAGTTCTTGATTAATCGAAGTAATAAAAATTCGATGACATGAACTTACTTTTAGATATTCTGTAGTTTCTACAAGAATCACTCCTTGATTTTCTATCATTCTAAACAAGCAGTATTCATTTTAGTGGCTTATGACTTTTTCAAATTAATTTCTGGCCATGATAATTACTTTTTGTAATGGTACCTTTAGATAGACTATATTTTCTTGGTAATTCCTATATCTTCTCATTGAAGCTGAATTTTACCATTCGTGTGTTACTCAGTAGAAGGACTTGGTTTAATTCCTGGAGTAGTTGGACGTTTTGACTCGTCAAATGGTTTCAGAGTACCTCATATCGGCTGGAATGCTCTCCAAATAAGGAAGGACTCCCAGATTTTGGATGATATCGGAAATCATCATGTGTATTTTGTTCATTCTTATTGTGCAATGCCAGTAAACTTTCTTTCTTGTTTCTATTCCACTTCGACCCTCCCCTGTTCATGGTTTCAATTTTTTTATTTCTTGTTTACATTTTATTTAAAGCCACTGTTAAGATTTGGGGTTCCATCTTAAAAGGTCAACCTTGTTAAAAGAAGTAGCCCAAACCCTTTATAAATTGGTCTATGTTTTTATGTTTATTCGAGGTGGGATTCTATCCCTTAACATGCACCCGCAAGATGGTGGCTCGTTTGAGCATACCAATCTTAAAATCCGCGTGCTCAATATTTTTTAGTCTTAATTGGATCGAATCGCTCGTTGGAGCTTAACGGGCTCTAATACCATGTTAAGATTTGGGGTTTCATCTTAAAAAGTCAACTTTGTTAAGAAGAGTAGTTCAAACCCTTTATAAATTGGTCTATGTTTTCATATTTATTCGATGTGAGATTCTATCCCTTAACAGCCACCATTTCTTTATCGTTTTTCTATGTAGTCAGATGATAATAAAGAATGGATATCGTCTACTTGCAATTATGGTGAGAACTTCATAGCCTCTGTTAGAAGAGGAAATGTCCATGCTGTTCAGTTCCACCCAGAGAAGAGTGGAGGTAAGCTGCAAAAATTTTCACGCGAGTATAGATTTGAAGAATGAAACGACTTTAGTTTCTCATATATTAGCTCTTCGGTGAGCACAAGAAGGAAAAATGGACTCTGTTATATAATGCCCTTGTTTGGTAGGGATTAAAATTAGATTTTGATAAAAGTTGATGAAATGTGTGATTGAAAAGTTGTGGGTCATATAAATTCTTACTTTTTGTTGAGACTAAATATATTTTCTTAGAGGTTTATGTTCTTGGAAATGACTGCAGATGTTGGTCTTTCTATTTTGAGAAGATTCTTGTATCAAAAATGTGAAACAACAAAGGTATACTTCAGGCCTGTAAATCTTGTTATGTTTCTTACTCATTTCACTAAAGCATCTAACAATCTGAATAGTCATGTGAAGACAGAAGCCGTCAGTCCAAAGGAAAGCTTCTAAACTTGCGAAAAGGGAGTTCCCTAGTCAGATTGATTTATTATATAGTGATTTCTTGTCAGTTCACTAATATAGTTTATGATGTCATCCCAAGAGGTAAGATTTTTCCACTTTATTTTATTTGCTGTTCCATTGAAAAGAAACTACTTCTTTTTACCAACTATTGCATGATTTAACAACTGTTCAGGTCATTGCTTGTCTTGATGTTAGAACAAATGACAACGGTGACCTTGTTGTAACCAAAGGAGACCAGTATGATGTGAGAGAGCACACCAAAGAGAATGAGGTATAACCTGGAGCAATTTATAATAGATGGATTTTTATGCGTACTTTCAATGTTCCTCTTGCAACATTTCTCATGTTTTTATGCTTTAGGTTTGGGTGCCAATGTGCTTTAAGAGACTTGGGGGTAGAGGTGGCAATCGAGCCGCTCTGCTCGTAAAAAAGCAGCCCGTGAGCCGACGAGCCCGAACCCGAGCCGAGCAGGCTGCCGAGCAGGCTGGCTTGCCTGGCTCGGCTCGTGGGCTCGTCGAAGGTTTATTTTTTATTTTTTTAAATAAAAAGGTTTATCTAAAAAAAAAAAAATTTAACAAGCTCGGCTCAGCCTCGAGCCACGAGCTCACGGCCGAGCTCGCCCATAAAAGAAGCTCGGCTCGTGACGAGCACGGGCCGAGCCGACCCCCATCACTACTTGGGGGTTTCATGAATCTGTGCTTATCTATGAGAGATTGATCTATAAAATTATGCAAGGCTTGTCAGATTGTTGATATGCTCTCTCTCTCTTAAATTAGAGGCTGAACTGTGCAAATCACTTTGGAATCTACTTCGTGGACCTGGACCCTCCTTTTTTTTTATATCATTTTCCTACCTTGGAATTATTTTAGAAATTTGCACTTGTTTGCATCTTGTGATCTTGCATTCTCCCCATATGCTAAGATCTCAAATGAAATGTCTCTTCCAGCATCCTCTAACTGACATATCTTGGACCTTACGTTATAGTTCAATCTCTTTTAATAGTTCCTTGTAGTTAGCACTGTGAACAAAGATTATTACTTATTCACATACACGTAAGGACTTCTGAGTCTTGATTGATGTATGAAGTCACTGACTCACTGGATGTTGGAGCTTTCAAAAATGTTCATTTAGGGTGATTATTATCATTTTACTCGATGCGTTAAGTTCGAATTAAAGTTATTGATATAAGATCTGCTACATGCACTTCTATGTGACATTTCCCTTGTAGGTGAGGAACCTCGGCAAGCCAGTTGAGCTTGCTGGACAATATTACCTTGACGGGGCTGATGAGGTATGCCTTAGCCTTGACAAATTAGCAGTGTTTCTGGTTACAAAAAGACTTCATTACTTAATCCTACACAGAGCACACAGAAATGCAGTCTAATACAGAAACTCAAATTAATTACTCATTGCGTTTCAGGTTAGTTTTTTGAATATTACCGGCTTCCGAGACTTCCCTCTTGGAGATTTGCCTATGTTGCAGGTTTGTTTTTTCAATAGATGTATTCTCATGTGCTGCTCATTACTTTCCCTTTATGGTCATTCAGATTCATAAATCCCATGATAAGATAAATCATATCTGTTTTGGCATCCTCTCTTTGTTCCGTTTCTTGCTTTAGCACTTGCAGAAAAATATAGTAATGTAATCAAATTACTATAATTTTGGGAATAATCATTATTCGCTATGGACATGGATTTTGCCCCCTTGGAACCAATCATTAGAACTTCTGCTTGTAAAAACGCTAAATACAGCCTCTATTTGTGTCCCTTTGTAGGTACTGAGGTATACATCTGAGAATGTTTTTGTACCATTGACGGTTGGAGGAGGTATTCGAGATTTTACTGATGGAACTGGCAGGTATAGAGCTGTCCATTATTCATGATCTTGATTTTCATCTCGTCTAAAATGTTTTGTGTTTCTTTAGCTTTCTTTCCACTGTGAGTGAAGAAAACTCGAATTCATAGATTAAATAAAAAATTTCACTGAACTTCAACAATAAAAGAATTTTATTGTGTAGATTTGCATAACTTTTCTCAGGTACTACTCTAGTTTGGAAGTTGCTTCAGAATATTTCCGATCTGGTGCAGATAAGATTTCCATTGGAAGTGATGCAGTATATGCAGCAGAAGAATACTTCAAAACCAGAGTACTCATCCTACTCGTTGTTCTTCATATATATATGCGCGCGTGTGTGTTTTGAGTTAATGTTTATTTATTTCCCTTTTAAGGTAAAAACTGGGAAGAGCAGCCTGGAGCAGATCTCTAGTGTGTATGGGAATCAGGTAAGAGTTCATTTGCTAGTTCTAATTTTTTTAATTTCCTTGTTCCTGATACAAAAAATGACATACATCAACTTCTTCTACAATACCCTTTCCAAAATGTCATTACCAATTTTAATGAATTCCTCTGCTTTAATATTAGGCGGTTGTTGTAAGCATTGATCCTCGTAGGGTGTACTTGAAGGACCCCAATAATGTAGAATTCGAGGCTATAAGAGTAAGAAATCCAGGTGAGCAATAGTGAAGGGTCCGAACTATATAGTTGCTTTGGAATCCTTTGGTTTGCAAATTCAATATATTGCTGTACAAGGGGCTCTTTTAGAGCTTGCCATGAGTAATTGTTCATTGTTCGTAGCCCACTAATCTTCCAATTATTACTTACCACTGTACATGCTGAAACTCTTAGTGCTACAATCAGCCACTTACAAAATAAAAGAGTTGTGTTGCAAATGGAGAAAGCTGATTAAAAAAAGAGAGAGAGAGAGAGAGTAAAAGAGCACTAGAGCAGACACAGTATGTAATTTGCTTCTTGTGTTCATTTCAGGTCCAAATGGAGAAGAATACGCATGGTACCAATGCACAGTATGTATTTCTTGCTTTCACATTTGTATTGTATGTACCTTTCATAAAAAACATTTGTCTTGTATGCACAGCAAGGTTAAATCCAAATTTTGATTGCTTTCTTAGGTGTCTCATGCCAGTCTAACTGAACCTCCAGCATGAAAAAAATGACCTCTTTCGTTTAAAACTAGTGAAAAAAAAAAAAAAAAAGACTAGAGGGCAAGAATGAAGGTTGTAAATATTTAAGACTGACTTTAATATATGTTAATGTTCTTGCATTCATAGAGATACTTGGACAGTTGATAAGATCTGAATAATATGTGATGGAAATTTAGCTCTGCAGAGTGCATGGATTGACAAGTGCAAATTATTATGACTGATAGGTCCTGCCCAATAGTTCTAGTCTGCAACCTTTGTAGTCATTCAATAGTATTTTTTACCATGATTGCAGCATGTAGATGCTATTTTATTATCCTAGTAAGATGGGACCCCTTTTGTTGAATGTCGTTGGGATTTCAAAGCTCCTATATATCTCCATTCTGATGGTTTCTGGTCTCTAAAACTTCAAAACTATCTGACACGTGAAAATTTGAGATCTCTTTTGTTGGTATTCATTTGTATGTTATGCTTTGCATATTGCTATCTTGAGGTCCTTTTTGCTCAATAAACTTGACCGTTCTTAAGGTGAATGGCGGGCGAGAAGGTCGACCAATTGGGGCATATGAGCTTGCCAAAGCCGTTGAAGAATTGGGGGCTGGAGAAATACTCCTAAATTGCATTGACTGTGATGGTAAGGCTTGATGACATAGCTGATTCACAGATGTTACTTCTCTTTTCTCTCTCTATTTGTGATAAAACTGATATATGTTGGGGGTATAGATGACTCTCGACCTATTTTTTGTTTGAGTTGTTTGCTGAAAAATAACTAGCATGAATTGTTTTCTTAAAATTGTAGTTATGAAGTCATTTTAGTGGGTGTTGTGGATGTCTGTCCAGTGCATGTTATGTTAAGGGACACGTGCCATTTGGTTATGAACTCAGCAATTGGTTACACGTCTTGTGATGGTGTGATTGATTCTTTCAGGTCAAGGAAAGGGGTTTGATATAGATTTAATAAAGCTGATCTCAGATGCTGTGAGCATTCCTGTAATTGCAAGTAGTGGTGCTGGAGCTGTTGAACACTTCTCTGAAGTTTTCTTGGAAACAAATGCATCTGCTGCCCTTGCTGCCGGCATTTTCCATCGGAAGGAGGTATTGTCAACAGAAAACTGGGACTCTGTTTTTCTTTTTCTTTTTTTTTTTTCAAGTTCATGTTTTTCTTTCTTTAGCTTCAGTATTCAGTTGAAAAAAAATTCAGTTTCTTCTGCTCGAGTACCTTATAAAAGATGTTTCACTCGCTGTGAATGATCAACTATGGACTAAAAGTATGTTTGGATGTGCTTAAAAGTTACTTTTCTACAGAGCAAGTTGAGATTTACTTTTTAGGAAAGTAAGTTTTTGTTAGTGAAACATAGTTTAAAAATCATGTTTGTCAAAATAAGTAACTTAAAAATAAGTTTGGCTTAATTTTAATGCACAATAAAAATAAGTTTGGCTTAATTTTAATGCACAACCAAACATCTCCTCTTTTGATTTATATACTGGCATTCTGTCCATTAGTTACTTCCATGACGTGATACCTTGTCATTGATCTAAAGTACGAGCTAAGCTATATCTGGAGATGTTCGAAATTGGAAAAGTAATTATAAACATTTGTGCTTGTCTTGATATTGATGCGTTATTATCTTTTATCATTTCCTGAGTTGCAGGTGCCTATTCAATCTGTGAAAGAGCACTTGTCAAAGGAAGGCATTGAAGTTAGAATGTAATCAGGTTTTCCCCTCCATATTTGATCAGACCATCGTTTTGCTTGTTTCGGTCGTGAATTCTACCTCGTGAGATGTTCACTTTCTTGTGCAGCAGCACATCTTTGAATTGTACTTCTCCACTCTAGCCAACGGTGGCTTTTAGCCATTTAATACATTGTATTGTAATCGTATCTGCCATTATTGTTTACTTCGACATTGCTGTTGGTGGATTTGTAAACTTGTTTGTTCTGTTGGACTTCAAAATTTGATACAATACTTTTTGACATTGTAAAATGTTATACGATACTGAAGAATATTGTTAGGGGCAGTTTGAGGCTTGTTTTCTTCCAGTAAAATTTTACTAAACTCCAAACTGTGCATGTATTATCTTTGAAGCGTGTATTTACTTGGTAACTAGTGAGCCCTTCGAACATTAGATGAAGGATCTTATTTCAATGAGAATGAAAAATAACAGTCCAATAGACAAGTGCAGAAACATCAAATTATTAAAATGCTCGTCTCATTCTTACAAGAATGTAGATAATATTCAATTCAAATCAAGCACAAGGCATGAAACAATACACAAATAACTCTCAAAATATTTGTTGAACGAATAACGAAGGATCTCATTTCAAGCTTAGACAAGGCAGGCAGCTAACTGAAAATGACTTGGTTGCAAGGAAAAATGACAGAGTATCACAAAACTTTTGATATGATGCGTTTTACTACTGACTCAGCGAAGCTTGAGGGTATTCAAATATATTAGCAAATATGAAACTGCACCATTAGTTGATGAAGCTTCATATATCCAAGAGCAGTCGGCGAGGATCTTCCACCACGTCTTTGATTCTTCTCAAAAAGAAGACGGCCTCTCTTCCATCAATCAGCCTATGGTCATATGTCAATGCAATGTACATCATCGGTCTTGGAACTATGTTGCCTCCAACAACCATTGGACGGTTCACTATTGAGTGCATCCCCAGGATTGCAGACTACAATATCAAACGAGTAAACAACAAACATTAATCACAGGGATGAGCTGAACATGAAAACACCAATACAAAACCAGGAGGATCAAACCTGAGGGGGATTTATGATGGGAGTGCTCAAAAGACTTCCATAGACACCTCCATTGGATATTGTAAATGTACCTCCAGCCATCTCATCAATTGATATAGTGCCATCAGTAGCCTTCTTTGCGAGGGTGTTAATCTCTTTCTCAACTTCTGCAAAATTCATTCTACCAGCATCCCGGAGAACTGGAACCACAAGGCCCTATTAAAAATGAAAGGTTATTTAGAATTAAGAGGCACAGAAAATTACCCTATTTCATAGGGCTATAAAAAATTTGGCAATCATTATAAACCAAGACGGCTTGTTTCTTCCACTATGCTATTTATGAAGAATAATTGGTTCTTGTCTTTGAAGGTCTGGTACTTGCTTATACAAAGTTAAATAAGATCTCTATTTAAAGACTCATCAGCCACTTTCCATGATCAAGTGGACAACTTGAACCAAAATACAGAAAGCATCAGATAGGACATATTGGAAAATCTTCACCTAATTCTCCATATTAAAGCAGTTTCTAGTAAATCAAAGTGCATAAATAAAATAATGGTGACTTGCCTTTGGGGTACCAACAGCTATGCTGATATCTACGTAGTCTCTGTAAATGATATCGTCACCGTCAATAACAGCGTTAACTATAGGCTGATTCTGGAGTGCACTAACAGCTGCCTGAAATTCAGTGAGACGAAGTAAGCCATTAGACTCAAGCTTATATATAAAGGGAAAACCGAATCGGGATATCTACATACTTTCACAAATCCAGACATAAGACCCAGCTTCACACCATGTTTTCCAACAAATGCATCCTTATAGTCAGAACGAAGTTTCATTAAATTAGTCCTGTAACAAGTCACAAATGTAAAAACTATCAGAATTCTACAATCCAAGGAGAAAATGAGGCCAAAAAATGTCGAACTTCTTCAATTGATCCTTGAACAACTAGTTTTTTACATTCATGAGAGGAAGAACATTGGTTGGGAACTTGAATCAACAATTTCTGGTATCTCCATAGTTTGTTAAGTTCTTCAAAAATTTCAGGCAACGGAAATATAAACTCTATTCCAATCAGTAACACAGGGAAATAAGATTAATTTAAAATCTCATTCACACAAATTAACCAATGACCCATCACAAAATCTTAAATAGATCGCATTGTAAAACAACATTAACCTCATCTAGTTACTCGGCTTGAAACTAAAATAAAAATTCAGGACCTCCAGATCCAAGAACCAAAAACCAATATCTATGCGTTAACAACTTGACTACAAGTCTCCAGATAAAAAACATGCACCAATTAAGACAAGCAGGGTGAAATCTGAAATGCCCCAAAGATACTTTCTTAATCAGATGAACTTGGTACAGATAAGTTGTTCTACTCATAAAACCAAAACACACACACACCCCCAGAGAGAGAGAGAGAGAGAGAGAGAGGTTTACATATCAACTTCATTAAATGTTGTCAACAATGCAAATGTATTTTGAGAATCTTTCAACCGGGTAGCAACTCGTTTTCTGAGCCTTGTCATAGGCACCTGCCATTTTGACAGATTTTTAAGTTTTTGAAGCAAGATTAATTAATTGCTCAAATAAAACATAATAACGAGAGAATTTTTTTTCTAAGCATCAATAAGCAATATGACAAGAACAATATAACACTCACTCTTCTTTCCCTGTCTTTTGGAGGCAGCTGGGGTTCTGTTGCAGAGGGTTTAGGAGGTGAAGAAGTTTCTTTAGGCTTTTCTATGACAGAAGTGGTTTCCACTTTCGGCTTAGGCTTCTCCTTTTTCTCTTCAGCAGGAGGTGGTGGTGGTGGAGAAGCCTTTTCAGATGACTTCTCATCAGATGGTGCAACATGAGTTACACCTTCAGTAGATTTTGATATGACAGCAATTTTAGTGCCAGGTTCCACGGTGTCTCCCTCCTTAGCCACAAACTAATAATGTTCCAAAGGACACCATTTTAAAATGCGGAAAAAATAGGTAAGTTGGAAAGAAGTAAACAATATTTATTAAATATTATTGATGGTATCCTACCTCCTGGATTATACCTGCTTCAGGACTATTGACATCAATGGTGACCTGATGGACGATAAACATCCCAAGTGACGACAGTTATCCCATTAGCAATTTGTGGAAGCTTCAATATTCATAATTATAGGATTTATATTGTATAGAATATATACTCCTGGTTATCTGCAATTAAGAATGAGTACCTTGTCAGTTTCAACCTGAGCAATTGGCTCATCAACTTCTACCCTGTCACCCGGTTCTGCTTGCACACAAAACCAAAAGAAAGGCAGAAGCTTAGAAAATGATTGTTTATGTGAAAAGGGATTAAGATTAGATATAAATAGAGAAATACGTACTCTTCAAGAAAGTTGCAAGTGTGCCGTCAGTTATAGATTCACCCATATGAGGGACGACAGCATGAACAAGATCACCTTCTACACATACAGACAAGAGGGAAAGTTGCACGGTAGTCTAAGTATAATAAAAAAGAGAGAGAGAATTGAATGCCTCTAAAAGTGGTTATAAGCTCTAGGATGCTTTATTTTAGTTGCTAATAGTATGGCTTTGTTTGAGCCTTTTTGAATAGTAGATTTTGTAATAGTGATTTTTTTGGAGAATGTATGGCTAAAAAGTAGAAAAAAATTGATTTTACGTGCAAAATTGAGTTTGGAGAAAAATTGATTTTTAAAGAGTGGGACCTTAAACAGGGGCTATGTTTTTTTTTTTTTTTTTTAATAACCGTGGATGTCAAGGCCAACTTACGCGCACCTCGACTAATCCTACGAGACCCTGAAGTTTACGGCCGATTACTCACCTCAGTGGCCCTGAAGGGACTCGAACTGGTGACCATTGGGGAGCAAACTCAAAGTCTGACCAATTGAGCAACCCCTCATGGTTAAAACAGGGGCTATGGTTTAAGCAGTGCAAAGTCTCTTGCCACAATTCCCCCACCCCAAGAAAAAAAATGGTAAATAGAAGAAACAAAATTACAAAGAGAAAGACTACAATTTGTCTGTTTTAATCGAGTAACACATAATACTAATAAGATTTTCTCCGTAGTACAAAGTTTTTATTTGATGACTATAGTAACTGGTTCTCCTTAGGACAACCCGAATCACTTGTGCTATCTTTAGAGGTAGAAGAAAGAAATATATAATACGTTGATGGAAATCATAAAGATGGAGATCCAGGTTTTCCCCAAAACACGGAAACTTGAAGATCAAATAACATATCTAATGGTGCAAGAATGTTTTAGTGCAATGTTCAGCTGGTAAGGAAAAAATGGAATTTAGCATTCAAGTGAATACCATTGTACGAACAGAATGACCTGCCCCATATCTGCATGTTAATATCTCGTGGAAGATTGGCTACAACTCCCCTGCATATAATGCAAAGAGTAAAATTTATTGACATCCATTTTTTTTCTTTACCAATAACCCTTTGTGTACAACAGCTATTTTGATTAGACACAGGTTCTCTTTTTTCATCTTTTAAGATCAAACAGATCCGAAGTATTAACATCTAATAAAAGGATATCGATAAGAAGAAATTAGCAGATGAATGCATGTCAAAGGATGTGTTCAGAATAAAATCCAATCCCATCCAAAAGAGGAACCTTTTACATCATCCGTTATAGAACTATACCAAGGAGGCTTCTGCGGGATGGGCGTAGGGTGCAGTGGAATTAGGTCTGGTCGGGTTGCAAAATGCATCTACAAAAGACAATACTGATCAACTCAACCCAGGTCTTATTATGCCGTCATTCTAGCTCACCTTTTTTATTTCGGGAATTTTCTGAAGCTAGCCTTGGACTTCATTTTCATTATTCACATTGAAGACTATGTCAACAATGCAATACTTATATGCAAAACAAAAATAGGTGAGTATTGAATAACTAACCTTGTTGGCCACAGATTCGTTGAGCAACCTGGAACACAATGAAAAATTTGACGATCAATCTCAATCTCAATATTAATGCAAGCACATGTATAGATTATTTTTAATCACGTCCACAACAAGAAAACCATACCAACCAAAGGAAGGTGATAGAAAGTTCGAGCATAACCAAATCCACGTGGATGGTGTATAATCTGTTCGCATACTCAAAACATAAGCTATGATGATGTAAATGAGTTAGAAACAATTATCTTGACTATTAGTGCATCCACCTAATTCTTGATGAAATACTACAGTTGTATCCAAACCCAGCATTATGACACAGTAAATTTTCGCAACAAAGGTGTCATTTTCTAAAAATAGATGAAACAACCTCCATAGCTTTTAAAAGTGGTAAAAAAAATCTTGTCCAGGCTGAACTTCTTTGGAATGAGAAATCAGTATACAAATAGAAGAAATTATTAACAAGTTATTTGGCCAGTGTAATTATATCTATTAGAGGGACTAGGCAACTATGACATTTTTTGTGGCTTACCCCCCACTCAAATAAATATTGACATGATGATAATGTTTAGTAACTCAAATTATCATCTACATATAATATAAAGTTTTCAACTTTCAATTTTTTATCTTTTTAGGAGAACATTTCAAGGTCTAAACTTAAAAATTGTTCAGTAGTAATTAGTTCCGGTAGTCTGATATGCATTCAAGAATATAAGACAAAATATTTCAATCTTTAAGTCTTTAACCCAATTATGATAGTTGATGTTCAGCAATGACCAATTGTAGCAATGTTCACAAAGATGTCTTCACAAGAAAGAAACAAACACCCATTTTACCTCTTCTGGCAGAGAAGAGCACATTCTAGGCGTAGCAGGCCTAATCTTTTGCAGTGATTTTCCTAAAACCTGTTCCAAGTGCATAATTCAGTTTTCATTATATGCCAAAGTCCAAGTCCATATCTCATAAAAAATCACGCAAACAGAAACAGTACACACTTGAATATGTGTGTGTGTGTGTGTGTTAAAAAACATAGGGAACATACCGAAGCAGATGATGAGGCGCCACAAGCAGCTTTGCGCCTTAAAACACCCAACATCTTGCTTTTAATGGCTTATCTGTGCAAAAACAAGAACTGAAAAACAAGAATTATCAATCAAATAAATGGAAGAAGTTCAACACAAATATGCAAATATCTGATATGTGCATAATGAAAAATGAAGAACGACACTAAAACGGATCTTTAGGAGAAGTATCACAAGAACTGACCTTGGATTGAATGGACAGAGAGAGAAAGGCAGGGTTTGACGGTGGCTGATCGGTAACGTGAGAGAGAAGATCTTGTAGCTTCCTATTTATTAATTTAGAATTTTATTTCCTTTTTTTTGTGACTTCAGAGAAGGAAATGTAAAAACGAGGAATCAGAAGGAGAAAAGTGGAATTCAAATTTCAAAGAATGTGGGCTTTTAATTGGCTGAATTGAAAGCAAGAGGGCAAGGTTTCACGTGTTAAATGGGCCGGACTGGTTAAATTTCTTCAAGGCTTAGCCCCTATTTGGGCTCTGTTGACATCCGACGTACGACCTAATTAAGACCGTTTGTTATATGCACTTAGCTCATGATAAATTAAGGTTGGATCTGTAAGGTCAACTCGTACTTATAACGTCGTTTAAAAGAATATAATGATAGTGGATTCCTTATATATTGTCAAAACATTCAATCAATTAATGACATTCAGCAGGGATTATGTCAGCGTCCACCAATTCAACCAATCATATATTATAGCTTCGTTCTCTAATCAATTCATTAATTTCTAGATACCCCATTTAAGGTCGACATAAATGCCTGATGGGGCCAACCTCAAAAACCAATAGGAATATGTCGTTGACGTACTTTCCCAACTCGGTACTGTATATTGATTTGACAACAACCAATCAGGACTTAAGTCATTGGCACATGTTCCTAACTCGACAATGTTGTTGACAAGACAAGAATGCGAAAGATACATGCTCATCTTTTCCTATAAAATGGGGGCAGAATCTCAAAGAAGAGGAGCCTAAAAACTTCATATTTCAAATATTCCATTTGTTAAAAACAATTTTAGTTTATAAGTAATTATCAATAAAAATCCTTATTTACATTTGAAGTTGGCTTAATTTTGGTATTACAATTTTTGATGTCAATAGACTCAATTCTATTCAAAATGCATTTTGAGAAAATTACTATATAGCCTGCTATTTAACGTTAAATTTCAAAAATCAAGATTTAAGTTAATTCTTTCAAAAGTTAGGTATCACACACCAAATAACCCTACTCGACATTGCACTGTCACACCCAACCTCTACCCGTACTTGAACTCTAATAAACCAAAACTCCCTTCACTGACCCTCTCAACGACACCATGAATCACCACCTAGTGCCATCCCAACACTCGACGCGGAGAAGGGGAAATATCCAATTCTTTGAGGCGGAGCGTGGAGATGAACTTGAGGGACTTTAGGGCTTGCCAAAATCAACGGTGAGATTTGAGGGATAAATGATTTCATGTGGGTGGCTCTCCAGTGAATGGGGTGATGTAGGATGGAGAATAAGCGAGCAACATTATCATAGGGCTTGGCAGCTCGAGGACTATGTTGAAAGAGAAATGTCTCAATTCCGTGGCAGCAAGAACATGAGAATACAAGGAAAAATGATTTTCATATGGGTCTCTCTGGTGAATGAGGTGATATGGGATAGTGGCAGGGCCGGTCCTCAAAATTATGAAGCCCTAAGTGATAAATTGTTATACTACTTTTAAATATAAATGAAATAAACACTTTTAAAATAAATAACTTATTTTTAACTTTCATAAAATTTAATTTATAAATTTTAAAGAAACTTTATAAGCTTAGGAAAAAAATTATAGGGGAATCTTTTAAATAATTTTTTTTTTTTGCATTAATTTTTTTCTAGATTTTGGTAGATAAAAAAATATATAGCAATATGTAATAGTTTAATTGTATGTTCATTTTATTCCTTAAATCAAGAATATAAGTTAAGTGTCCAAATACTTTGGCCCTTTTATCTAGTCTCATTTTGTTGTTTTGTTTGTTGTTTTTTAGATGACTAAATGACCCAACTCAAATAAATATAAAGGAAAACTTTTATTAGGTTATTGATTTATTTTTTTTAGGTCTTTCAGATCTTGTGGCTCAAGGCAATGGCCTAGTTTGCCTTGGGTGGGGCCAAGCCTAGATAGTGAATTCATTGAGCAACGTCACCACAGGGCTAGTAGCTTCGGGGACTACGCTGAAAAAGAAATGTCTCGATCCGTCGGCAACCAAGACCTCAGGGACGAAGGATTAGGTAGAACCTATTGATTATGACCGCTTGGAGCTTGAAGGCGATGATAATACGATTATATTTGAGTTTAGGTGTTAGTTTGAGGTGGTGGAGTAGGTAGTAGGCTTAGGTTTGGGTTGCCATTTTTATTCGAATTAGGGATTTCTTTAATCAACATGTAGGTTGTAGGTGAAGGTGGTGGTGGTGGTTGTGGTTGTGGTTAGGGATTTGAGGTGGTGGTGACGATTGTAGCGGCGACTCTGAATTAGGGATTTCTTCAACCTACGTGAAGGTTGTAGGTGAATGTGGTGGTGGTTGTTGTGGATAGGGATTTGAGGTGGCGGCGGCGACAACGATGGAGATGGTGGTGAAGAAGATATAGGTTGATAATTTCTGATCGTGAAATAAGTCGTGACCTATACATTTTGTATTGTGTCATCGAAAAATAAATTGGGACCAATTATTAGGTAATTTTGATCAAAATATTGAATACTTATGACCAATAAACGAGTAATTTGTGACTAATAAATAATACGTAACCTAAAAATGTAAGTGTTACTAAACTTGTAATTGTAATCTACGATTTGTTTCTTTGTGATCAATAAAATAAGTTATGTTCAATTAATTTGATAATTTGATCAAATAATACGTAACCTAAAAAATGTGTGATTTTGTGATTAAATTTATTATTACAACCAACAATTTGTGACCGATGAATAAACTTGTAAACGATTAATTTTATAATTTGTAACCTATATATTTTATGATTTGTGATCGAAAAATAAGTTTTGACCAATTATTGGGTAATTTTGACCAATTATCGGGTAATTGTAATCAATAAAATGTGTAATTTGTGACTAATAAATAACATGTGATCAAATAATATGTGATTTTGACTAAATTTGTTGAGATCTGCGATTTGTGTCTTTTTGATCGATAAATAAGTTGTAATCAATTAATTTGATAATCTGATCGAATAATATGTGACCTAAAATGCGTTATTTCGTGACAAAATTTGTACTTGTAACCTACAATTTGTGATTTTCTGATCGATAAATAAATTTTGACAAATTAATTTGATCGAGAAATAATCAATTATTGCGTAATTGTGACCAATAAAACGAATAATTTGTGATCAATAAATAATACGTGACCTAAAAATATATTATTATGACTAAATTTATAATTATGACGTGTAATTTGTATCTTTGTGATCGATAAATAACTTGTGATCAATTAATTTGATAATTTATAAATGTACAATAAGTTATGATCAATAAATAATTAGTGACCTATAAAAATATATAATTTGCGACTAAATTTATAATTGTGACTTGTGAGTTATAAATTGTGGTTTGCAACTAGTATGTGACCATGATTATACATTATGTGTTATTATGATCGAGATTCGTTTAATTAAATTATAGATCACAAAATTTATAAGATGTCGAAGAATGTGATCATCTAATATTATTTTTTGGAACACCTTAGCATGCGATGAGAAGTGGGCAAGCGAGGAGAAACAACAAAGCGAGACCCGAAAGAGGAGAGCGAGGGTATAATTGATAGAGCGCCATGGCTGTAATCTATGTATGCATTTGTGTGGGTACTTGTGTAGAGAGAGAATTTGAGTAGAGATTATCCTCGTCATGGGTGTGGATGGCCATGTATGATTGATTGGGGTATTTGGGTAGGGAGAGAATTGTTTATAGAGATTACGGTAGAATTGGGGTTCTATAAGAGTATCTTTAAGAGACTATCTATTTTTAAAGAGTATATTTTATTATTTAAAAATTATCTATAAATTTAGAGAGTTTAAATTTGGAAGTATTGCCAAAAAAATATTTATTATTTTTCCTTATCTTTTATTTAATTAGCTTTTCTTTATATTATTTTATTACTTTCCTACATTGAAAATTGAAACTTTTTGAATACATTTAATTATAGAGAGTACCCACTCTCTAAATTAAAATGTTAATTTAAAAACTTTCTTGGAGCATGATTTTAAATGTTGATTCTTTAAAATAGAGAATATCTCATGTTTAAAGAGTCTCTTGGAGATACTCTAATACTATAATTAATCACGTGATTTTGTAAATATTTTTTTTTCGAGTTTGTTAAACGTGAAATATTATATTTAATGTATAGTAATTATGTATTTTTCCCAAGCATCTCTCTCTCTTTCAATCACACAATTTTTAATAAAATAATATTATACGTAAATTCAAAAAAATTCTTCTTTAATCATCCTTTTTTTTTTTTTTTCAAAAAATCATTGTTCCAAAATATATTTTTCCTCAAAATTTGATTTTAATGCAGTCCGAACAAGGACTTAATGTCATTTGGACTTCAAGACATTAGGCTCACTGTCCCAAAAAAAATGAAATAAGATGTTAAATTAAGCCCCGGTGCCCATTATTTCATAAAAAAAGTTTTGAATAATATTTTTAGAAGAATGTGTGGTTAAATAGCATGGAAAAATTTTAAGTTTACGTGCATAATATTTTATTGTGTGAGTTTATAATTGAAAATGATTTAGAACCTACTTTTTTCCTGTAAAAGGTTCAAATATATTCCATTTTCATTCTTAATCATAATTATACCCATTTAAATAAGAAATCATTTGTAAAATTGTGTCCCACGCAATATAATGTAATGTGTAGCAAAACTCTTTAAGCCCCTGCCCTGTTTGATACACATTAAAATTTTCATTTTCATTCTTTTATTCTTTTTCAACACCACATTTTTCAATAAAATAATATTTTCCTTACATCAATAATTTTTCCTTCTTTTTCAATCACACATTCTCCATCAATCTATTATTACAAAATACATTCTTCCAATGTGATTCAAACACATCCTAAATAAAACATTGATTAGAGTTGCCCTATTTTGATTTAACTACACTTTTAAACCTCCAAAACTTCCGTCACCCCTAAAATAAAAGTTCAATTTTATATCTTTTATTTCTGATTTGGGTTTGCTACCGACGCACTCTTATCACCGGTGTGGATCCAGCTTCGTCGATCACCGTCGTCGTCTGATTACAAAATAAAAATTAAATTTCGAATTTAGATTGCCGCTATTCTAATCCTCTCTTTTCTTCTATCCAAGCTTTACAACTATTTTTTTTTTTTTTTCACCGACTTCTCCCCTTTCTCAAGGAAAAAATTAATTTATGTAA
>CAIGRR010443212.1:0-11488 GCA_903798365.1 Fraxinus sp. 1973-6204 | reverse complement strand
ACATTCCTATTGGTTATCATTTTAAGACCTCTCTCTTCTCTAGCCCAAAGTCTATATCCCTTCACTTCTTAAGGATATCCCTTAAAAACACATTTCTGAGATCTAGGCTCCAATTTGCCTAGACTTTGGTGAGAATATGCAGCACACCCAAAGATTGTAAAGATAGTATAATCAGATAATTTTCCCTACTTTCTGAGATCTAGGCTCCAATTTGCCTAGACTTTGGTGAGAATATGCAGCACACCCAAAGGTTGTAAATATAGTATAATCAGATAATTTTTCCGACCATACCTCTTTAGATGTCTTACTATCTAAAGCACTAGAAGGAGTCTTATTCACAATATACGCTGATGCCATAACAACCTTACCCCAAAGAACTTTAGGAACTCCAGAATTAATCATCATGCATCTAACCTTATCCAAAATAGTCATATTCATTCTTTCAGCAACTCCATTTCGTTGATGAGTACAATGAACAATTTTATGCCTGAGGATCCATCATCTTTACAAAGCTGATCAAATTTAGAATTACAAAATTTCAGACCATTGTCTATTTTTAAAACTTTGATCTTTTTATCTATTTGATTTTCAATTAAAGGTAAATTTTTAAACTTTTCAAAAGTATTTGATTTTTGTTTCAAAAGATAAATCCAATCTTTTCTTGAAAAATCATCAATGAGTGATAAAAAAATATCTATTACCACCTTGAGTGATAGTAGATGATGAGCCCCACAGGTTAGAATGAATATACTCAAGGATAGATGCAGTGTTATGCTTTCCAGTATTAAAATGAAGCCTATGTTATTTCTTAAGGTACAATATTTACAGAAATGAACCTTAGAAATCACATCCTTACCAAATGTCCCTTCTCTATTCAAAATATGCAGACCTTTTTCACTCACATGTGCAAGCCTATTATNAACCTTAGAAATCACATCCTTACCAAATGTCCCTTCTCTATTCAAAATATGCAGACCTTTTTCACTCACATGTGCAAGCCTATTATGCCATTTCAGGGTAGCATAGAAGACTCAACAGCGTGACTCTGAATTATACTGGCTCTAGTGACATATATACCATTCCTCTTGCTACCTTTGAAAATAACTAAGGAACCTTTAATTACTTTCAAAGAACCACTTTCAATCCTACCTTGCAGGCCTATATCATCTAGATTACCCATAGAAATCAAATTTATATTTAAGTTAGGAACATACCTTATCCTCTCTAGAGTAAAGGTATATCAATTTTCAAATTTCAAAGTTACACTACCAATTTCTTTAATCCTACAAGCTACATTGTTACCCATAACCACATATCCTCCATCAAGATCATTAAAATTCTCTAATTAAGTCTTCTAGAGGTTACATGCAAGGTACACCCCGAATCCAGAATCCATTCAATATTCTGATCACTGTAATCTGTATAGTTTGCAGTATTCAGATCAGAAATGAGTTCTGTCACCACATACACATCAACTGTTCTCTTATCTAGGGGTTCTACTACATTCTTTTCATCCACTTTCATCTATCTCTATTCATTTTTCTTCTTATAACAGTCTTTTATAAAGTGTCATGTCTTTTCACACCCATAGCACTTTCTATTTCCACTCCTAGACTTTGATCTAAATCTTCATTTCCCCTTTTTTCTTAGAATTATTATTTCCCTGATGACTCTAACCATTCACTTACCTAAACACAGGTCTCCCTCTTACAAATAAACTCTCAAATTCCTTCTCAGTCCTATCCACTTTAAGCTCTAATTCCTTACTTTTTAAATAATTAATCACTATCTCAGGAGTTAAGATACCTCTACCATACTTAATAGCAGATTTAACATTATTATAAACTTCAGATATAGCATTTAGAATGATGACAACTTTATATTCTTCAGAAACTTTATCCCCAACATTAGTAATAACTTGAAGTAATTTATTATAAGTATCAAAATTATCATCTAAATCTTTAGACATATCAATCTTAAAGCTGAAGAACCTTTCTAAAATGAAGAGTTTATTAGGCAGACTTTTAGATATACACCGTTCTTCTAATTTGTCCCACAAATCCTTAGCATTATCAAGTTTTCCAATTTTTCTCAACACTGGATCAGACACATGAAGAATTATAGAGGTATATGTAAGTTCATCAGATTCAAGTTTTTGATCATCAGTCATAGTAGCAGGAAATTCACCAGTTATAGCCTTAGAGACTTATTGTTGAACCTTAACCCTTTTCATTTTTTGCTGTCAAATGGGAAAATCCATTTTCCATTAAAAACTCTAAGTTCAAACGTAGTGGTTGTCACTTGAAGTTTTTAATCAACACAATAAAGGATTTGAGGTTACAGTTTAACAGAAAAACAAAAAACAAGATATTTCAGAGCCAATAAAATGGCACACAAATCTCAGTGTTACACAAAAAACAGGGATGAAACATCAATTCAAACAATTGACTAACAACACAGTAAAAATACTCGAAAAAATCCATAGTGCTTATAAGGTGATTAATAGCTACAGTGAAGAACAAAATCAGCAGGGATATTAAATGAACCAATAATAATAATAATTCACCAATATGCTACAACAATATTAAACAAATTAACATGGGGAGTTCTTTAAAATTCTGAGTGTTAGAATTCACCAGGATTTCGTGAGGTTCACGACCCCAGGTCAAGGCACAATTCGTAAACACGAGAAATTGGAGAAATAACAGAGGGAACACTAGGGGAATTTCAATATTCAAGATAAAAAAATAGCAGGAAGTAAAAGGGTTAGGAATTTATAACCAAACAGGTTCGAAGAACTTCAACCAAAATTCCCAAGAGTTCTACAGAGCCACTGACACGAAGCTAAGAATCGAAAACGTTCACTAAATACCAACTAATAATCACCAGAGGGCCCCTTTCCTCTCAAGAAGTCACCAATTAGAAAACCAAGATTCAAAAATAGAAATCTAAGGTTTCACAAATTTTAGATCGATAAAAATATGTCACCTGAAAATTAGTTTTTTAGAGACAATAACTCGATGGAAGACTCCTTATGAACTCACAAATGCTCTGATACCAATTGTAGAGTAAAATCACAACGGAAGCAGAAAATTAGAATCATGAAGAACCCAAAATCCAATAACACCAAGGGATTGATTATCACATAAGGCTCAGAATCAAATCATTGTACTCTTCTGTACAAGAAAACGACCACAAAGACCCAAACCCTAGAGAAATCGAATCACAATAGCTACTCAATGGACTTAGATCAAATAACTGATCGAAGATACTCAAACCCTCAATCGAAGAATCACCAAGACTCCAATCACAAAGATTTAGGATCAAAATCAGTAGTTTTAATCAATGCACAAAGAATCCAAAAAGAGAATACGTAGATGAACTCGAGCACTGAACATAAAGTACTGCACATAAAGTACAATGAAAAGTTACGCATTAAGACCACTCAAATGCCTTAATATACATGATATCATCACCGTAGATCCAGCTCAAGATCATCGGACCAAAGCAACACACGCGGTAGCCTCAATGGGTTGGATTTTGGGCCTTTTCTTATGTTATCGGGCAATGGCAAATTATTTAAATAAATGGGCCAAACCCAATTTCATCATTGGCATCACAGCCCATCACTTATTAATGATTATATGAAGGTTGAGGTACCAAATCCGATGTCAATTTCTAATGTAGTCACGGACAATTTTTGTTGACCCAAACCTTTTGACCAGCACCAACCTGCCCTAAAATTGGACATGCTAACCATTAATCAAAGTAACCCTAATTTGACTTTGACACAGTCAAACCTACTTGTACCCATTTCCTATACAGTCACACCGAAGCACAAGTTGATCGACGGCTTTCAACTTCATACACCAACACAGGCCCCCCACAATCACCACCGCGTATGAGCTGGACCCCACACTAGCTTCTCATTGATAATCTACGGTCTTTATTAAACCTCGACAATCTAACGGTTTAAACTAAAACCTCGTTAAAATCAATGTGCCAAGTTTAAATCCACCAGAAAATTTAACCGGAGGTCATTCACTTTACAAATTTGTTTCAATTTGATCGTTCAATTAGCAATTACTAAAATTAATGAAATGTTTGACATGGTTGACAAAAATAGTGACTTAACATAACGAACCAAATATTTTTATTTATGTCATTTTCCACTTTTCTCAAAAAGCGTAGATTTTGATTTTTTTTAGAATCCAAAAGAACTCGTGATGCCAAAAATAGTTAGTTCATGAACTCTATCCGTCAAGTCAAGTTACAATTTCGGTTAGTTTTAATGATAATTATAGATGAATTACTCGTATTGAAATAAAATATTATGTTGAATGATCAATTAAAACAAATTGGCTTAAACAATAACCACCATGTTCCCCAACTTTAAGATTTTACTTTATTTTTTTGGTAGAAAGAAAGTTGAAATTTTATATTACCATTAATCTATCATGGAGTCTTAAATCTCGGAAAATGACTAATATAATTAGTTGGATCGTTAAATTGAAAGAAATTGACACAATTATCAACTTTTAGCCTGAATGTAAGTCTAGTTGTTAAGCTTTTATATTTAGGGTTTGTTTGAACCTTTTTTGGGAAAATATGTTTTGTAGCCCCTGTTTGAGATACATTAAAATTCTAATTCTCATTCTTCTACTTATTTTCAACTACACATTTTCAATAAAATAATATTTTTCATCATATCAATAATTTTTCTTTTATTGTCAACCACACATTCTCCATTAATCTACTATTTCAAAATACATTTTTCTAAAATGATGTGGTTCAAACACATCCGTAATATTGATTTTTTTGTAGAATGTGGTTAAAAAATAAGAATTTTTTTTTTTTTTTTTTTTACGTGTAAGGCCCTGTTTGACACCCATTTTCATTATCTTCATTTTTTTTCTTTCTTTATTTCAACCACACATTTTCTAAATAAAATAATATTACACACAAATTTAAAGTTTTTCATTACTTTTCAACCACACATTTTTCCATCAATCACTATTCCAGAATTCATTTTCCCTCCAAAATGGGTGTCAAACACAAGCTAAAATAGAGAATGTATGATAAAAAATGAGTTAGAAAAAAATTAATTTTTTTTAATAAAATGAGCTCAAACATGGACTTAGCAGGAAGAAGATTGAAATCTTCAAAAAGGTATCCAATATCTATTCTAGTATAGGGTAAGATTATAAGTCAAGCGATCAAATTGATATAGATAATAGTTGTCTTTTAGGATGTGTGTTGAAATCAAATGTTTTTTTTTTTTTTTTTTTTTTTTAAATCAAGGGCTGAAGTTCACGATCTAATCTCATGGGGGTCGACAGCTATTAATTTTCATTATGTGCTTATTTGAGCCCCTTTTTTACCCAAAATGAATCTTGAAATAGTATTTTGTTATAAATTGTGTGGTTAAAAAATAAGAATTTTTTTTATTTGTATGTAATATTATTTTATTGAAGAATGTGTAGTTGAAAACAAGAGAAAAATATATTTTAAAAATAATGGGTACCAAATAAGGGCTATATGAGTTGGGTGACTACAATGACATAAAACTGAAACTGTAGGACCTCGTACAAAACTTTACCTAAAATCCACCCTAGATCCATAATACTTCTTCCCTTATAATCTCTAAGCCGACCTTAACCACGTTCTCTTTCCTTCTCTCTAAATCCTGGTTTTCCGACCAGGTAACTCTACTCTCTCTCTAAAATACACGGCTTGAGGGAGAGGTAATTCGGAGAGATTTTTTGAAAAATGAACGGCGGAGATTCCAATGAACAACATCAGCAACAGCAACAACAACAGCATCAGCAACAGCAACAGCAGCAGCAGCAGCAGCAATGGATGGCGATGCAACAGTACCAGCAGCAGTGGATGGCGATGCAGTATCCGGCGGCGGCAATGGTGATGCAGCAGCAGATGATGTATAATCAGCATTATGTACCGTACTACCATCACCAGCAGCAACAGTACCAACAACAACCGCTGCAGCAGAAAGAGAATCATCAGATTCAAAGCTCAAGTGAAGATAACAAGACCATCTGGATTGGTGATCTCCACCAGTGGATGGATGAAGGTTATATACAGTCTTGCTTCGCTCAAGCCGGCGAGGTATTGTTTCCTGTTTATTCTAACTTCTTGTGGATTTGTTTAATAATTAATTGCTGTGTTTTTGTGATTTTTTGTGTTTAATGAAGTGAATTATTGTGTAGAGTAATTAATGCGATCTAATACTAATTTTTTTCCCTTTAATAGAAGCCTACAATTTGCTTTCTTGAAATAAAACGTCAGCAGATTTCAGATCTCATTTAATACATGCGTTAAAAAAGATAGGAGATATATGTACTTTATTATAAAAAGGTTTTGAATATTCAATAATTCTGTCCAGGGCTAGATGTTAGAAAGCATTTGAAGTTGGGGTGAATGCGTTGTGCTTTCTTATTTATGATAGTTAGGCAAGCTACATAAAGCTGCAGATTTGGTTGCAGCTTTTCTGTTGGGTCAACTTAATATTTCAACTTCTAATTCAAAATTCTATAAAGATAATTAAGTTCTTGAATCAATGATCATTGCAATTCTGCTACAACGACCTTGTGATTGTTGGTAACAGAGAAGTGACTATAAATTACTTAATTCACATGATAATAGATGTTTCATAGCAAATCATTATTAAAATGCTTGAGTAAATTGAATGCAACCTTAGGTTTGGAATCTTTTTATATTCTATCTAACTGTGATCGATAATGAATATATGATGTTTTGCTACAATGATTTAAGCATGTTTTGTTTTGATCAAGTCTCCCCAGGATCAAAGAAATGAAGAAAAATATTCCTATCAATATCTAGCATACCTTTTTTATGCAACCATTTCTCAGATGTATTACCTTTTTGTAAATCATCAATGTGTAAACATATACTATTCTCTCTCTTTAGCAACATCTGACATGAAGACAAATCTAAGCAACCTTTTTTTAGGTTGTAGTTGGTTTTGAGCTTAGTTGGGGGCGGGATGCATGATTATTAAATTTTCAACTCCCTTTTTTTTTTTGAATAGTAGTTGAAGGGGCTCATTGGAGATTTCATTCTGAATCAATTCTTTGAATAGCATATACATTTTGTTGTTTTCTATTATCTAATTCCTCCAGGTAAAATGTTCATTCTGATTTGCCTGTACATTCTGATTTGCCTGTAAGGCTAAATAAATGGTATCCATGGCCTTCTGATAGATTGATCCATTTATGTTTTACATAATGGTTTTCTTTACACTGTTAGAAATTATGTGAAATATTCATCTAAAAGAAGTTAAGCTGACGAAACTGACAATTTAAATATCGCTTTTTCACAATTTGAGATGCTTTAGTGTATGTTATGTCCTTTTTTAATTTTTGTGTTCTTGGAGATCTGAATCAGAAATAAGATTTTGAAGCGTATATTTCAGTGTGATATAAAGGGTTATATATATGAATTCTTTATGTAGACTTGAGACATATTATTGTTGTTGGCATATTTTTCTTTCTTTTTATTTGGCTTTCCTCGGTAAAGCATCTAACGACTAAGAAACTACTAAAAGACAAAGGCAGCTTCATCCTTGTATATTTTGTACCCAGTATAGAGCCATCGTTGCCCAAGTGTAGCATCTCAGGCACTACAGGTAGATAGAGGGGTTATCACTCCCACGTCCTATATGAGCTCAGCATTCATGAGTCCATGAATACACAGTGCCATCTTGTATTCCTGCCTTTTACTCGTTCATTTGACAATATTTTTATCCTGTATGTATTTAAGTGATTACCATGATCTTATAAAGAGCCTAGGGCAATGGACCGACATGTATCTGCTACCTCCACACTGGTTTTATGGATAATCTTTGTTGGCAAGCTGTTTGCTTATAAAGGTCAATGGCATTACAGGACACACCTATCATGCTAGCAACTGAGCTATTTCCCAATTCTTTAAAACACATATCAGCAATTTATCACATTTGCCAGGTGCCACCGATGAATTAGTTGTGGAGCAACATTTTATGACTTTTCATGCGCCAACTATATGCCCTCATATGTGCTTGACTACGAAAAATCTAAGAGTAATTTATTGAGTCTGGGCACAAGCTGTCTCTAATAGGGTGTTGATAGTAATTTTGTTTTAGAGTTCTGGTGGCTGCACTGGTGATAGTCTTCTTCTGAGGCATGATGATTGGAATAGGATATAAGTGAAGTGAAGTATTATTTTTTCTGTGTACACTGTAGACCCCTTTGATCTGAAAATTGTAAAATTTTGATTAGCATATTTGATAAAGTTTTATCCTTACACAAAAAGAGGAAAAAAGAAAGGGAAAGACTGTATGTCTTCGAAATGCACACAAACAAACAACCTATCATAGTAAGTAATAAGCTTGCTATTTGTACTCCAAGTTGAGGTAACTTTCTCTTTGGAATGCTTCATTCTTTACCTTTTCGGGAGGGTAGGTGGGGCAAAAATTACATTTCAAGATTCACTGTGATTGGTCATTTGTATAAAAGCAGTTCCTAGCTGCTAACTTCCTACTGAGGTTGTTTCACTTTCACCATATAATAAATTGCGAAAAGAGCACTGACATGCAAATGGTGACTATTGCCATTCTCTTTATGTTGAATGTTTTGGGAATACCTCCTACAAGTGAAGTTCTGAGAGCATCATGTATCTAGTAGCACTCCATCAGTGCTGTTGTGTATAGACTAGTATTTGTGTGGTAATGTTTAATAACCATGCTTATCTACTAGTGCACGCTGATGATTTGTCTTTATTACTTTTTGTTTTTTTGCCTCATATGGTTTCTTTATCTTCTTTTTTTGGACAATGTAAATTGTTGAGAATGAATAGTGCATACTCATTGTAATTAATTTTCTTTTGAGTTAAAGGTCTTAGGTACCTTTATACAAAGGCACTAAAGAGAAGAAAAAACAAGGAAAATATATCACTCTGTAAAGGCACGAACACATCAGATCTATGAGATCCATAAGGTGTAATTTCTCCATCTTCTTGTTTGCAGCATGAATATGGATGTTGCTCTTCTTCCTGGTTGATATGTGGTAGCAGAATCATAAAATTGAGACTGAAACTTCTATCACGTGCTGAGGATATCACTTAATTCTGTTTCATTTTAGGTTTAGCACTCTGTTAAATTATGATCGCTTCTGATATCAAAACACATGCAGGTTGTTTCTGTTAAAGTTATTCGCAATAAGCAGACTGGTCTGTCGGAGAGATATGGATTTGTTGAGTTCAGTTCTCATGCAGCAGCTGAGAAAGTACTTCAGAGCTACAATGGTACCATGATGCCAAATATAGATCAAACATTTCGCCTAAACTGGGCAGCCTTTAGCTCGGGTGATAGGCGGCCTGATGCTGTCTCTGGTGGCTCTGGTGGCTCTGATTTGTCAATATTTGTTGGTGATTTGGCTTCTGATGTTACTGATGTGCTATTGCATGAAACTTTTGCTAGTAGATATCCATCGGTAAAAGGTGCTAAAGTTGTTTTTGATTCAAATTCTGGCCGCTCAAAAGGTTATGGCTTTGTGAGGTTTAGTGATGAAAATGAGAAGACACGAGCCATGACTGAAATGAATGGTGTGTATTGTTCTAGTAGACCTATGCGAGTTGGTGTTGCAACCCCCAAGAAACAATCACCTCATCAACAATATTCTTCACAAGGTGTAACCTGATAATTCCTTTTCTGCAGTTGTTGTGTCCTCTCTTTTCTATATATATTATTCCTCTAGTGTTTTTTCATGAATATGTATTCTTGAAAGCTGTGGAATTTTTCCTCATATCATTAGTCTTATGAACTCAAAAGGTTCTCTCTTAAAGAAAATTCATTTGCATGCTGTCAATTACTATTGAAAAAAAAATGCGTACTACTACTGATTCCAAATTCTTCTTTTATTTTTTATTTTTTTTCCTTCAGCTGTAATACTTGCTGGTGGTTATGCATCCAACGGTGCTCTGCCCCAAGGTTCTCAATCTGAAAACGACTCATTAAACACAACTGTGAGTCTTGCTGCTTGTAGGACGTTTGTTGTCAGAAATTTATTCAGATCATTAACCCTTGTTCGTTGTAGATATTCGTGGGTGGACTGGACTCTGATGTAACTGATGTGGAGCTCAGACAGTCTTTCACTCCATTTGGTGATGTTATCTCCATTAAAATACCAGCTGGAAAAGGATGTGGATTTGTACAATTTGCAAACAGGTAATGCTGTGGTTCTGGTATTTCATTGTTAAAAGACCAGCCTAGGGCAACATAAATTGATGAGAGTGGATCATATTGCTCATATGTATTGTTCTTGTGTGTTGATATAAATTTAGTGATTACAAAAACGTGGATACCCTTATTGTTTGGGGGTGGGGGGAAGTAGACAACTGAAACTACTTTTATTTTTCAACATCTTTTGTTAATAAAGTGAATATCCTGCATGGTAAATTACAAACCCAGTTGGAGTTCTCGTTTCAAAATTGAAAACTCAAGCTGGGTTTAGTAACTAATTCATTTAGTAAGAAGTGTTAGTGTTCTCATATTTTATTGAAACAATCATGCTACATGTACATCATCTCTTATTGTTATTGAAAAGTTAATTCACAAATTATTCAGCATATAAAAGTAAACCTAATAGCTATAGTTGAACGGATTGCTATTACCACGATTTGCTGTAAGTTTGTTTCAAATGCTTGATTTCAGAACCATGTTACTACCACTTGAATTTTCTGTTTCAACAGAAGCAATGCAGAGGATGCAATACAGAGATTAAATGGAACTGTTATTGGCAAGCAGACAGTTCGCCTTTCTTGGGGACGAAATCCAGGAAACAAGCAGGTAAAATCTTTATCTGTGAATGAAATCACGTGATCTGGTATTTCAGTAGGAAGTGATAAATATTTTCGATGACAACTGAACAGTTTCAGTTCTATGTTACACATGGTCCAAAAAACGTTAATCTCAAATTCTTGAGTTCATGTTTGCTTGAAATTGTGATCCTAATCAATTTTGGTTTACACTTTACATGTCAGAAATTGTTTCATTAGTTGTTTGTAGTGGGTCTACATGCCAGAAAATATAAAATGTTTTTGTTTCCCAGTTTTCAGTAATAGTTCTGTATTTTTACAAAATCTTTTCTACTATCATCAAATGTGTATCATTTGATTTTGAACTCTTTGCAATTTTGTTTTCTGAAAACATCTTACATCGGGGGAAAGAAAAATGAGTTGAAAATGTTTTCCACTACTCTTGAAAACTGCAACTTATATCCCGGGCTTCCTGTTGCCATACTGAAACTAGGACGAACGTTCTCTCTCTACCAAAATTTACCTACCTCAACCCCCTCAAAAAGGGAGAAATTGTACACTTAGTCCCCATCTTATTGCCCGAGTAGTAAGTTGATCCCCACCTGGATTAATTTGCTCCTCAATCTTGTACTATACTTGCAATGACAAAGTAAAT
>CAIGRR010443188.1:0-12851 GCA_903798365.1 Fraxinus sp. 1973-6204 | reverse complement strand
ATTGGCTTTCTTGGGATGGTTCTAATCTCATTGTTAGGTTGTGTAGCTACTATTGCTACGTGGTTCTCATCACAAGATAATTAAATTTGTTGGGAAAATAAATTTATCAACCTTTATCAAAACATTTTCAATAATTGCCTTAGGTGGTTTAATAGATGTGTCACCTAAATCACATAATGAATGCTCAAAATAATTAGAATCAATGTTACAAGATATAGTGAAACTCTCGAGATCTTTCAATTTAGGATGCAGTTTCTTTAGGAGAATTGCACTGCATTTCTCGTTCACACAAATTGTTTCATGTTCTCCCACCTTTCTTTTGTTGGAAAGAATTTCTTTCTTCTTGAGGTCTTCCAATTTAGGATGCAGTTTCTTTAGGAGAATTGCACTGCATTGCTCGTTCACACAAATTGTTTCAGGTTCTCCCACCTCTCTGTTGTTGGAAAGAATTTCTTTCAAAAATTTGGCGTAGCTAAACATTTGAGCAAATTTTTCTACGAAAGGGATGTTGATGTGTAATTTCTTAGAAACCTCCACGAAACTTTGCGAACTCTTGTCCAACTTTTTCTTATGCAACTGTTGAAGAAAAGAAATTGATGGCATATAAGTTTTGATTGGACTTAGTGCTCTTACTATTGGTGTTTCTTTTCTTTCTTCCTTCTCAATTGTAGTTGGTGCATATTTTTCTTCCTTCTCGATTTCTTCAATATTTACCTCATTTTCTTGTCTTTCTGGCATCCTCACATTAATTTTTGGTAGTTGTACTCTACTTCTGGTTGTTATAGTCCGTACTTGCTCATTTGGATTGATTAATGTATTGCTTGGTAGTGATCCTTATAAGTGTTCTACAAGTTGTTGAGCTATCCGATCAATTTATGTCTTCAACTTCTTGATAAATACATGCTGAGTTTGAAAATTTGTATCAATTTGCTAGAGTACTTTATCAATTTTATGCATATATTGCTGAAACATATCCCCCCAAATTTGGTTTTCTCTCTTGCTGTGGAGGATTTGATCTACTCCCTTGTTGTTAATTATCAGACCATCTAAAGTTCGAGTGTTTCCTCCTTCTTGGATTATATTTTTTGTGAATGAGGGTTGAAATTGCATGAACCATTCTGAATGTATTTTACTTGTTCCTCTAGAGGAGCCAACAACAAGCAATCTTCTATAGCAAGATTGGCTCCACAATTCTCACATATCGAACTAGCCATCACTGCATTTGCCATGTGTTTAAGACTTAACCAATAATTTCACTTACTTTGTCAAAGTAGCTATATGTGCATTAGTAGATATTGCGCTATCCAACTCAAGAATTCCATCTGTTTTCTTCGGTATTACTCTTTGTAATAAAAAACATAGAATGTTTAGTTTCAATCAACTTAAATAAGTCCAAATATTGTTGAACTGATTGACCAATTATGGACCCATTTGTTGAAGAATCCACCTGAGATTTAGCCAGTTGTGAAAGTCCGGTGTAGAAATGTTGTACCTGATTATCTGTGCTTATTCCATGATCTTGATACTTTCTCATCAACTTCTTAAATTTGTTCTAAGCTTTATAATAACTTTCCCTATCACATTGGTGGAATGTTTGAATTTTAGTTGGATTTTTACTACTTTTGCAGGTAGGAAGAATTAATTGCAAAACTTTCTCGTCAAGTCCTCCCAAGTAGTGATATTTCCACGAGGCTCTGCATCCAACCATTCTAAAACTGCATTCTCAATGTATAGAAAAGCAGCCACATCTTGATTGCATCTTTATCAACCTCTGGAGCATGGAAGTTCTGACAATTTCGGAGAAATCTTGGGATGTGTGTGTGTGTTCGGATTGTCATGAGATAATTCGTAGAATTGGAAGTTGTTGCTAGTCAAATTAATTTAATTAGCTCTTATCTGAAAATTATTTTGCTCGAAATCTAGGTATACAATGTTGGAGCGCTCGGGCGCTGCCTTGAGTCAAGAACATTGGCACTGGAAAATCTTCTTCATCGATCTCAATTTGTTCGCGATGGTGATTTAGTGGTGCCGTTACTCTAGCGGCTCCTTGTCCAATCGGTAGTAACGAACTATTTTGCTCTTCTGCCATCTGATGTTTCTGTATTTGTTTGTCTTCTTTGAGTTTTTGTCTGAATGTACGTTCTATTTTCGGGTCAATGGTTCAAGATCATCGCCTTAGGAACAGAACATACAACGAATACTTTTTTATCCATAAATAAGAAAAATAAACTAATCAAATAAAAGTCAAAACAAAATAAACTAAGATTTAAATGTAATAGGATATCGATAAAGTAATCTAATGGACCTTTGAGTGCGGATGGTCGTTCCCATGAGGACTATTATTTATTCCTAGTTTGCTATTTCTACTTTTATTTAACGAAAAACAAATAATAGTTTGGTGATTGTTGGTCTAACTATTTATGTCAATTTGAATGTATCTTAATGCATACAAAAATCTAACTAGGTTGTGAAATATGAAAGGGATATTAGGGAACACAATTTCATTTATTGATTACCTTTAATTCTATAATCAAGATTCATAACATAATGTGCTACTTGGTCAATTCTTCTAACATATTCAATTTACCTCTCTTGAGCCCAAATTAATTTTATTTAACTAAGTCAATTTCATAACTCTATTTGAATCAGGATACACCTTAGTTATATGCATTTAGCCCACGTTTGACACCCATTAATTTCTCTTTCTCATTCTCATTATTCATTTCAACCACAAATTCTCCAAATAAAATAATATTACATACAAATCAAAAACTTTTTATCACTTTTCCACCACACATTCTCACATCAATCACTATTCCAAAATTTCTATTTTTCTCAAAATGGGTTTCAAACAGGGGCTTAATTTCTAATAATCCATGTAATGACATCATTAACTAGAAAAAGTATCTCGACGATTTTATACTTGTTCTCGGACTTTAATATGTGGTATAAGTCTATAACTCACCTCTCGACTTGTAATAGATTCACAAAATCAATGAAAATTGGCCAAAGGATTCAAGCATTAAAATCCATAAATAAAATTAACACATGAAATTTAAAGAACTAGAATCTTTAATATTGAAATAAATGGTCTAAATAAATTACATTGTTCTTCCTAATAAAAAAGTTTAGCTACTCATAATGTATGAAGAAAAACAAAGAATAATAATTGAGTACATCATTGGGTTTTGAATTAAATGCAAAGAAGTTGATGAATCTAGCACCAAGATAATCTTCTTCTTCAAATCAATGTTTCCACCCTTGATTTTTTGTTTTTATTCGCTGATTTCTCTCTCTAATTCTCAAATTGTGTTCTCACGTTGTGTAACCTCCTCAAAAGTGCCTCTCCAAGTGTATTTATGCCGCTTTAATGTTTGTCTCGAATTTGGAGTCATTTTGGGCTTTGAACGAGCTAAGAATTTCAAGCCCTAGCAAATAGGCACAATGACTAGACACTAGCTTGGTGGCGCCTAGGCGCCACGATGTAAAGTTGGGTGAGACCTAGGCGTTACAACACTGTTAATCTTCTACATTTTCTGGTTAGTCACCACCCCTAGGCGCCACCAAGCCGACCTCTAGGCATTATACTGCTGTTTCAATTTCTGCATTGGTTGGCACTTGGGCACCATGTTTGCATTACTTGGGAGATGTATTTTTGTAACTTTTTCGAGTATATTTTTGGATGCGACATCACTTCATCTTAGCTAAGCTCCTACCGAGCAGCAATCTGAGTGAAGTCACAAAGGAGCGAGCGATCTTGAATTTTTCTATTCAGTGCGGCTTATCAATAGATGTTGGTCGGGTGATTCATAATAGCATCATACACACTCTTAGAGGTTCAACCACAAGTGGTTGGGGGCACCTGGCCTTGATTTACGAGTTATGCCAGAAGGGGTGTGTTGTGACACACACACATCTGAAGAAGTGGTACCCCTCCGAAACCAGACGGAATAGAATTTAGAAGTTTGTGAGTAGGCTAGGCTCTATTAGTGCACAACCTCTTCTAGCAGAAGAACGGGTATCCTAATCCCATCAACCTCTCCCAGTCAGTGATACAAGTAGAAGTAGTGAACTCGTTGTTCAGTTTCAAGAGATGCAACTGGAAATGAATCGGTTGCAGAATTCTATATGATCAGTTCCACTATCAGAATGAATTCAACATGATACTGGCTTCTATATACTTAGATAGGACAATCTCTCAAACGCTGTTATTGCCAACTCACACAACCAATCCCTCTTCGCCTCACCATGATACTGAAAGCGACGAAGACAATTAATGATTTCATCATGAAATCTTAGTGAGGATCAACTAAGGCATGGGGTCGACGTTGACTTTTTATGGCCATATTATTCTTGAACTATGCTTTTTGTACAGTCTTTTTATATATTCACTTTGACAGCCTCTTCGCATAGGGGGTGGGGCCCACAATTTTAAAAATCGATGGTCTCACCCCCAAGTGAGGGGCTGTCAAAGTGAATGTATAAAAAGGCTGTACATTCAACATTTTTGATTATTTTTGCTATTGCATGGTGTTGAGAGCAGTCTTATGATTTCGAGGGGGGCGATAAATGATCAATATGCCTGATTTCAACTTCCAACGAATTGTCTCCATTTCCATTTTTTAAGAAAAAATAAATATATTTTACTATTATCCACACGACTGCACATTAGTTAAAAGTAATAAAAGGGCCAAAAGTGAATATATTGCCTTTTGATGCATGTGACACTGTCGTATTTACGTTTGACCTTAACTATTTAGAGAGGTCCTCTCAATTCGTCTTAAAGAATAGAATTAGGGATTACAATTTCTGATTATTGTATATTAAAAATTGATTTTTAACTGTTAATCGGACTAAAAAGTTTCTTACACAAAACTAACGACAAAAATAATCGATGCCACCCTACCAACCCGACGAGTTACGAGGCCAACTAATTAATTTAGCTCCTTTTAAACATTACTATAACATATTTATTATTTCGTGTTCATTGATTTCTATAAGAGAACAAACGTATCTTAGTAGCTTTAAGAAAATTGGACAATTCAAAATTGTCGACTCTACACTAAAGTATAAAAATAATAAAATATAGATAAAGAAACGTGGTACCACGTCGTCCAAGCAAATATTATTATTATTATTATTATTATTTTTGTCAACATTCATACGTTTAATTTAGAAAACAAAGTGGTCCTACATAAATCTTATCGAAAAATGCCAAGAAAAAAGAAAGAAATTGTCGGTTTCAAAATTTTAGCAATATCAAGACAAGCCTAAAGAGGAAGTGGGGTCTATATAAATAAATACATGTCCCCAACTTTATTACTCCGTGAATCACGTGCAAATTATTAGGGTAAATTTCATCCCTGGTCACTGAACTTTAAGCAAACATTTTCATTTACTTATTCAAATTTAATGTCTCAATTATGTCAATTGTCCGCTACAAACTACAAAAATAACTTCATTGTCATCATAGTACTGATCTTTCACAATGGTAAAATGAGGGTCACAACAATATTTTTCGATTAAATTCAAGAAATTCTCATTCATAAAATAATTTTCATTAATACCATGACCACAATTTTCTCTCTTTTTCAACATGAATATGAACCGTCAATTAATATATATATATAGAAAAAAAGTAGGGCTTGATTGGTGTACGTGGCTGGTGATGATTGGAATTTAAATCTATCAGATTGATATTAATGTAAATACAATCGTGCGTGTTGATAAAAATACAAGATTATTTCATGCTAAGTGTATGTGCACAATTTTTGTGTGGTGATTTTTCCAAAGTTGTGTGCTTCCTTTGAAGATAATATGAAAATGATCGAAGGTTGGCATTTTATGTCTTACATTGGCCCACAAGATAAGATAACTGTTAAAAATCACTCTAATTTACTATAAACGTTAGAAGTGTAATCTTAAATTTTCACGAAAAATCACGCCTTCTGCAATTCATATGATCAAGTATTAGATTTGTCACACGAGTAGGAATTATTTGCCAAGGCGAATTCAGTAGTGAAGTGCGGTAAAAAGTAGCTAAATATACGAGTTCTTTTCCCTCTTTTTTTTCGTTCCTCGGAAAACTATCTATTAGAAAGTTCTTTTGCGTTTCTTCATTTCATCTATTGAAGTTATGGCTTGTTAGCTTCCCATTTTCATTATAGCGAAGTCTTAATCGAATAACCATTTCTAACAAAATACGGTTTGCTGAAGGAAATTTGAAAAGAGTAAACTCATTTTAAGCTTACTGAAGGATATGGTTAATCAATATTACGTAATAATAACATATTTTAGAATGCTACAAAAATCATTTTATATTTCCCATGAAGAGCGTAATTTACACGTGGTCGGAATATGAAAAGTTGAATAAATAAAATGCCAATATATATAGTGGACATTCCTTTAATTCGTTTTAGATAATGGAACCCATTTTGGAATTTCATCCACAAAATCGAAAACTACGACAATTACTCTTTTTAGATAATTATTTTTTAAGGTGAGAACGTGGTGCATTGTCGTCCAAGTAAATGTTATTATTTTCACTAAGGTTGACTTTAAATTCGTTCTTAGTCCCTGCTTGCTATGGATAAATTCTAGATTTTAATTTAAATTAAAGTTAATAATTAATTTCAACATGGAATCTACAATTTTTTAACCACTTACTTTATCAATTTTTATTAAAATTTATTAAAAATCTGATTTTAATTATTTATAAGATGAGTGGCCCGATCCTACATAAATTGTATTGTTGTTAAAAACGGAGATGATATCGGATTAATCCAATAACAAATTATTGGAGAAAATAAGATATTATAGTCATAATATGAAGTAATTGATCACAAAAATACAAGAATAAAATAATTTGCAGGGAATGAAGATTTTATTATAATAATAATACAAAGATTTTGTATTTACAATGTTTCTAATTTCTTACTAAATCATAACGAAGGGTCAACTATATATAAAGAACGAATAAGGAACGTCCAAACCATAATAACAAAGTTGTAGTTGAAGTATAATGCAAGAAAAACATTAAAAAGTGAATAGTAGACAAAATAGAAAAAAAGTATTGTAGCGCAGAGGTGTCGACTCACTGTTTTAATGTACAACTATCGGAGCTAGGCGCCCTGTCTCTGACCCAAACAATTTCCAAAGATATTTTTCTTCATTCCAAAGTCCCCTTCAAGTTGAACACAAATTCCAACTCTTAGTTTGGCTCTAAGTAAAATTTTAACTAGAATTCTTCAAATAAATTTGAATATGATTAAAAAATAACATCCTATATAGAATTCTTGTTGATATGCACTTTAATTAGAATACCCAATTATTTTCAATAAAGAATTCGAATTACACTCAAATTCTAACACACATCGTCGACAATTTTCCTTGCTTTGAGAATTTTACACATTAAGACACGCCTCAAATCAAAGGAAGTAATTCAGTGTTTGTGGACTCTATATTTCAATAAAATTAAAATTTATAGTTTTTATTTAATCCATATTTGGTGATAAAATTTTAATAAAACTTGATGAAATATATTATGTGTGGTGGAAAAGTCGTGATTTTCGTAAATTATATGATTAAAATTAATTATCACATTTGATTTAGATTAAAATCTGATCTTTAATCCCTACCAAACAATAACTTAACAAACGTGTCTCCAACTTTACTTTATGCATTCGTCAAATTGATTTGGACTCCAGCGTATCGTGGGAATGTTTGATAATTTAAAATGATTGACAAAAAATAATATTTTATTTATTATATTGAGATTTTTTGTACATAAACAAGAAAGATAACATCATATTGAATTATAAATAATACATTTTTCATAGTTAATTTTATTAATCGAAAAATAAATCATGATAAGTTTTATGTTTATTTGCTCGTCAATTGGCACTGACTTGACTTGTATTTAAAACGTGAAGCATAAGCCTAAAGTTGAATTACACGCGTTCAAATTAAGAAAGAAAATAAGTTACATTGAATATCAACAAAACAAGTAAAGAAAAGTCATTTCATCTTCACACTCATTGAAATGGAATGCGACAATGAATAAAGCAGTTCACTGGGTGATGATCAAAACTTAATTTTTTTAAAAAAATTGTACTTTCATACGAATTTATCAAGATCGAAATAGGAAAAATATGAAAAATTAAGAAATTGACAAAGTATTAGATCTGCNAAGTCATTTCATCTTCACACTCATTGAAATGGAATGCGACAATGAATAAAGCAGTTCACTGGGTGATGATCAAAACTTAATTTTTTTAAAAAAATTGTACTTTCATACGAATTTATCAAGATCGAAATAGGAAAAATATGAAAAATTAAGAAATTGACAAAGTATTAGATCTGCTAGTCAGTGGCGAATCCAAAATTTTAAATGAGCACGAGTGGCCGTTGACTGTCGGGCGCAATAAAATATTTAAAAATAAATATAACAATTATTTTGTTAAAACTAAACATATACAATTCTGTTATATATATCAACAATGTTAATCAAATGATATAGTGACCAAATTTTGTATAATTCAAAGGAAGAACACATGTTCGAATATTTTGATTGCATTAAAACTGCTAAAACTTAAACATATATAATTTTGTTACATTTAGTGTCAAAATTGAACAAATACCATGATGATCAAACTTTAAATAATTTTTTATTTTTTTTAAAAAAAGCTCACGGGTTCGAATTCCTTTCCTATTGCATTTGTTTTAATTAAAATAAATAAATAAATAAATACAAATATTTTATCTATACTCAATAAAAAATAAAAAAAATTAATAAATTGTTCCGACGGATCCATCACGCATGGCCGCTGGTGTTGAATCCACCACTGCTACTAGTCGTTGTCTAAATGCTTCATATTACCTCTAATAAACGCCCTTTGGGTATGCGATTTTCCTTAAAACATTTATGGTTGGAAAAATGAAAGAGTCAAATTAGCTGTTAAAATAAATAAATTTAGTAAAGTTTATTAATAATGAGTTGAATTTGGACTCTAGCCTAGATGAACCGATGGCTTCTAGTATCTACCTAATAAGCTTCTACCTATTTAAGCCTCTGTCTGTAAAGATTTATAAATGGTTTAACCTTAAAAAGAATGGCAGTGAGTCCTTCTAAATATGTAGATAATAATGAATAGTAACTATAAATATAAATGTATAATTGTAATTAATATTGACTTTGATTGAATTTAGAAACTATTTATAAATCGTGTATCCAAAAGAATGCTAAATGAACTAATTTGAATAGTAGATTAAATGCATCAACTTCTCTAGCATATTTGAGATGACTTATTTCATACTTGTAATTATGAGAGAGGAGAAGTGTCCCCCCATACATCGATGATATCAACTATTGCATAGAAACTTTCATTAGAAAAATATTAAATTATTGATATGACATCTTAAATAATTGATTTAGCCACACTCTCACGACATTAATTTCCAACACATTTCTCTCTACTTTTACTATATTTACGGGGTTTTATTTTCTTATCTTTATGGATCATAACCTAGCAAAAGATCGTTCTTATGTATTAGATTCCAAGACCTCTAACGTTTACGCAAGCTGGATTCCTGCACACTTGGACAAACCGTTAGTCACACGTGGCTTTCTTCGGGAGGGGTGAAGTCGGCCGCGTGCACTCCGACAATCAAATCAATTGGTGACGTAGCTTTAAGTGTGGAAAGGTTTTAAACGTGAGCTCTAATGTAAAAATGGGAGTTGACTTTAGAGTGGAAAACTAAATGTGTGTGGCAATAATATAGTTTTGAGACTCTAAACTTGCATTATCTTTGAATTGTACTAAGTGTGAGCTTTTATAATTGAGCAAAATGAATGGGGTCCGCTGGATGATAGTGCACGTGGCCTCATCCAAACGACTCCCCCTTCTTGTCATATACACCAATCAATCATAGTTTTAAATGCTAATACTACTTTAGTATCCATAAAGTCTAGCCCGAACTTTAGACTTGACCAAATAGGATGGCGGCGGCGGTGGCGACAGTGAGTTGTCTTGTCAACTCATATGGCGTAAGATCTATTCAAGATCACATCCTCGCCTCGTCCTGGCTGGCTCTTGCAATGAGGTTTGCGTGTAATGAGGTCGATCCAGCTTTTCTATGTCAGGGAAAACGGGTCATTCACACTTGAAGCAGTTCGCCTACATATAACTGGGTCGTCCTATGCTAGCGTATAAGGCATGGGCCCCCGAGCTGTCCACCACGTAGGCTAATTGGGCCCATGCGTGGGTCCTAGTTTTTCAAGGTGTAACAACAGTCCCTACAGTCTAGGTATGATTATTCATTTAAGGCATGGACTTTTAAGTTTTGCAGAAAAACTTGGGGTGGATGTTGAGCCTCTTTGATATTTGAAGCATGCGATAAGGCTGAATGATTCGAAGCGAGGTCCTTGGAGCAAGCATCGAGCCTCTTAGATAATTGAAACCTGTGATAAGGCTAAATGATTCAAGGCGAGGCCCTAGGAGTGGCGTTGAGCTTCTTTAATAATTGGAGCCTGTGATAAGGCAAATGACTCGAGGTGAGGCTTTTGGGTACCCTGCTCTAATGATTTGAAAGATACATTGATTTCCAATAAAAAACAGCAGTGGTAGGGTTTTCAAGGTTCATATTGCGTGCACATTTAATGTACACTGATGATGGCTTGTTACGATTAAGATAGGCTCACGCGATTCCATAGGGTGTGCAATCCACGGTTTTATCTAGGCCCTTGGTTCGAGTCTTGAGTAAGAGGTCATTTGGTTTCAACGTGTCGATGAAGAGGCAGATGTACAATCCATATTGTAATGAGAGAAGATCCAACAGATGAGGTTCACCCATCCCGTATATAAAAGGAAAAAACTCCATTTTCTTTCTTCTTTTCTTCCGCTTTTAAAATCAGAATCTCTAAGTGTCGAAAAAAAAACTCTATCTCTTTTAGCACCTTCTCCATCCTTTTTTCGGGCAAATAATTCCATTCTCTCCGTCTTCCAGCATCCCAAATCGGCGTAAGTATCCAACATTTTTTCCCATCTTTCATCATATTGAAGTAAAATGGCTTCCTCTTTGAAGAGAAGTACGTGTGGATATGACACTGATTTGTGCTGAGACGGGTGTGCTACCCATAATCTCTACTGAGAGAATTATAGAGGCTATGGGAGGCCCTCATAGTGCCTAGATGATGTAAGAGGGTCCCATAGACTATAGTGTTAGGTAGGGGGCTTCTTTTTGGCTGACGGATATTAAGGAGGATTAGTTGGAGACTTTTAAGGAGAGGTTTAGGATTCTATATAACATAGAGATGTTTGTGCCGACCTCGGAAGAGAGAGCCTGCTTTCCTAGGTAGAGGTGTATGGCAGTGAGCGAAGCCATTTTGAGTGGGGGTATAAAGCTTCCACTGCATTCCCTTTTTAGGTATATCCTTAGGCATTACAACCTGCCCCCACCCAATTAGTGGCCAATGCATGGAGCCAGTTATCAGGGGCCTTTCTTCTTTGGAAGGAGGTCATTCTTGGCGAGAATATGCCCCCAAACGTTCTCCAAAACCCTTTTCCAACCTCGAGCCTCGAGTGGGGAGAATGACTGCAAGGGGTCGTACTGTTAGAACCCCTGGGCCCCGCACTCTCCATTCATCATGGGGACCCCAACCTCCATCAAGAATTGGAAGTTCTCTTAGTTTTAGGTTAGGGATCGCTGGCAGACGATGGAGAGAGATGTGATCCCAGAGATTACCATGCCGACCAATACTATGAGTATAGTGAGTTGAGCTTTCATCTAGTGTAACATTTTCTTTGTGCATTTGTTCCTTTTTTCATGTCTAATGTCAGCTTTTGTGCAGCTATAGTTAACCGGTTCGAGCTTGAGCTGTCTGAATGGAGCATCATAAAGGCTATCTCTGAGCTGCCTTCAGAGAGGAGGTCTTTCAAAAATGTCATCAGCAAGTGGAATCTTTTTGTCACGCACCGGCTGATGGCTACCAAGAGTAAGGTAGTTCTTAGTTATTCCTCTTAGCAACTTTGTCGCTTTAAAGTATTTTTTGGCCTAACTGCTAATGCTTTGCCCTTTGTTTGTAGGTCAACATGATATAAAAGAGTATGTCAAGTCGGACATGCTCTTTATGAGATGCCTAGGAGAGGAAAAAAATAAAAAGCCTTTGGGCTCCACTTCCTCAACTTACAAAAATCAGTGAGACGAGCTTGCCCGCCTCTCGAAGGTGAACCCATCGCCTCCTCCAAAGAAGAAGGGGGAAAAAGGGAAAATAATGAGTAACCTCCACGAAGAGGCCCCTAAAAAAGGAAATTGCTCATATCAAAGAATACTGAATCTCCCCCTCCACGGAAGCGCCAGACAACCATTGGGGAGTCCCTTTGATGGCCCATTATAGTGGAGCCTATATCCTTTGTGAAAATTGTGGATGTGGAAGAGGCGGCAGAGGAGGAGGTTGGCCTCATTAAGCGAAGGCGAGGCAAGGAAGCCATAAGTACCTCGTCTGCTGGAAATGCTCAAAACTTCCTTGGTGGGAGATCAGATGAAATCGCCTCCACTGTCATGGAGATACTTCCCGTCGAGGTTCAAGGGGCTACGAGGGTCCACCACAAATATTGAACTGATAAATATTCCTTGTATGTCGAGACCTGTGACGCAGTCGATATGGTGGAGACCGGTCTCGCCCTGTAGGCTTGATCTCAAGGTTTTTCGTAAACGCCCAAATGGAGATGAGGCAACTGCAGTGCCTCATTAAAGAATACTTCACAAAGGCCAAAGATGCTGAGATGCCACTTAAATGTCGAAATATGGTTTTCTATTAAAGCTGTAAAATATTTGTACAAATATGTATACAA
>CAIGRR010443180.1:0-12537 GCA_903798365.1 Fraxinus sp. 1973-6204 | reverse complement strand
TCATTCCGCCCTAAAATTCTCTGTTAGCATTGATGCGGTCGCATGCCTATAGAACTATGCGATCGCATAGTTATCCATTTTTCTCGCCAAACAGTTTTCAGTATTTTGGTCCTATCTTCCCCTCTCGATATCCGATTGAGGTGATTCAAAATGTATTAGAAAGCATACTTCAAGGGCTACAACTTTTCTTCAGACATCATCCTCCAATTCGACCGGTTACCATGTCAAAGATAGGTCTTAATATGAGACTGAAAACCAATGTATAATTTTCGTGTTGATCCAATTGATTTCCNTCCAATTCGACCGGTTACCATGTCAAAGATAGGTCTTAATATGAGACTGAAAACCAATGTATAATTTTCGTGTTGATCCAATTGATTTCCGACCTCGCCCCCTTCACCAAACTTGTTCCTTGGCATGTTAACTTTGATATTATGGACTCCTTTGCTCGAACATGTAAATGTATATCTTTTATCATTTCTTTGAAGTCTCGAACTTGGCTCAAATCTCTCTCCAACATGCTTCAGATTCTTGATAATTGATGGCTTATCCCGGATCCTATCATGAAGACTTTGGAAACTTGCAGGAAATACATAGAGGAGATCACTCATGTGGTTTTTGAAGAAATCATAAAACTTATCAGGTGAAGATCTTATTGGAGGGGTTACTTCTAGAACTTTAGGCATGGTACCAACAGATATGCTCATTAAAACCCTAGCTAGTGTAAGAAAGATTGTGCAGTGTGGAAATGAAGCTGAATCTTGTGGGTATTTATAATGTGGATTTATAAAACTTATCAGGTGAAGATCTTATTGGAGGGGTTACTTCTAGAACTTTAGGCATGGTACCAACAAACGTACTAATTAAAACCTTAGCTAGTGTAAGAAAGATTGTGCTGTGTGGAAATGAAGCTGAATCTTGTTGGTATTTATAATGTGGATTTATCGACAAATTTTTTTTAAGTTTATGATTAAATATTAGTAGTTATGTAGCTGCTTTGTGTGGATTTCATAAGATGCATTGATTAATTTTGGTCCAAGTTTGTTTTAGCTAAAAAGTTCGTTAAAATAAAATTTATTTTAAGAACACATTTTACATAACCCCCAACTTTAATCAATTTTTTAAACATATATTAATTTTTATCAAAATCTAGTAAAATTTTGATTATTAGCTAAAACACTGATATTGCACAATATTAAGAAGGGGAAAAAATTGTTCAAACTATAAAATTGTGGTAATATGCATTTTATATGCATGGAACTTTGCCAAACCATACTAATTGTACCTGTTTTGTTCAAAATACATTTTTATATGAAATAAAACTGAATCTAAAGTTGTGGTTTATTCAATTTTAAATTATTGGACCTTCATTATATTCAAATTTAACCTGTAAAATGAAACTAAATTTTGATTTTACCTTTTTTGCCCTTTACTCGACTTCATCTTCAATGATGTTGACTTGTTTTGTAGAAACCGTAATATCATTTAATGCTACATGGTCTACTTTACAACACAATCGCACTATTAAAACCAGTTGCGACTCTACTTTATTGTACATTTTGCACGAGTTGCATGAGAAAAAAAAAAAAACTTATTTGTCTGGCTGGTATGGAATTTGTGGGTTAATACCCAAATAGTCACTCAACTTGTAGAAAAATTCCTAGGAGGTCACTGAACTTCAAATTTCCCCTAAATAGTCATCGAACTTTGTAAATTTTGATCCCATCCATCACCGATCTCAAAATCAAACAATTTTTGATGATGTGTAAGTGATGTAGCACGTTTGGGTACAATTTGTTGGCCAAATAAGCAAAATGTGATGAGGTGGACTCTTCTCTCTCAAACCCACAGAATGTGGATACCACCTAGCACCTCAAACCACCAATTTTCGGCCGACTAAACAGTCGGATACCACCATAGACAGCATCACCCCCACTCTCCCCAACATCTTCCACAGCACTACCGGTCATAAACCCACCGAAATCAGCGACAAAATCAAGCCAAAACAGAAATTGAGTTCACGCTATTTGCAAGTTCCAATCCAAAAATTGGAGCGACTTGGGGGATAATTGGTGCAATTGAATTCATACCCAACATCTTTTGGGCCTGTTGTTGGATCAGTTGATGCCAGTTTGTAGGTTCAATGAAGTTTGTGGCTGGAATTGAAGGAGACAGTTTTGACAAAAATGGAGGTGCGACTGTCGGAGGTTCTTGGGCTAGTGCAGATTGATTGGACATTGTTTTGGTTGAGGTGAAGCCATATTTGAGGTTGTCTGTTTGAGAGCTACCTGACAGTAATACTAGTCACAAATTACTTCTCGATTATGAATAAATTTGTTTATAGATCACAAATTATTTCATGATCACAAATCAAAAATTTTATAGGTAAGTCACAAATCAAAAAAATCTATAGATCACATATTATTTATTGCTCACAATCTCAAATAATTGGTCGCATATTATTTATTGGTCACAAATTAACTAATATGTTGCTTATAATCAACCAAATAATTGATCACAAATAATCTCCCCCTCCCCCCGCCATCCCACCTACAACACCATCATTGTCAGCATCTCGCCACCACCACCACCTCAATATCACTATCACCATTGCCGCCACCACCACCACAGTCGCTACCAGCAGCATTACCACCAAATACATTGTTGTTGTTTCCCACCCCCACAACCGTCTGCTCCAACAAACACCCACCATCTCCACCTTCACCTACAACTCCAGTAACCTATTTTTATGCTCTTACACATTAATTTAATTAGGGTTCTTTACTTCTGATTTACAATAGTAACATCCAAAAATCATAAATGTTGTAACGTAGAGGAGATAGTGAGTAATATTATGAGACTATTACGAAAAATCAGAATTAAAGATCGCAGATTCTATCTAAAATACCATATATGATTTCAATTTTTCGCAAACACATGCAGTACGAAAATTCTATATACAACTAGAGTGGAGTGAGAAAAGATTTATGTCGAACTGAATATTTTGAGTAACAAAATGCCTATATTTTGGAAACCCTCGTGTCATTCGCACTCTTTCTGATATTATTAGGAAGGAAGATCCTGATGTTTTGTTTCTGCAAAAGACAAAACTTAATGTTACGAACATGGAACTCTGTCGAATTAAGTTAAAGTTTTATGGATGTTTTACTGTTGAGGCAATTGGACTTAGTGGTGGCATTGCACTCATTTGGAAATCTGATATTCGTCTATCTATTCTCAATTACTCTAAAAGCCACATTGATGCCAAAATTGAACTGCCACAGTACAGCTGGTTCTTAACAGGAATCTATGGTCACCCCGAAACAAATAAACACATGGAGACCTGGGATTTATTGAGGAGACTGAAAAGGGACAATCTGGAAGCTTGGCTTGTCTTTGGTGACTTTAATGAAATCCTATCTAACAATGAGAAATGGGGAGGTCGAGATATGCCTAGATAACAAATGGAAAATTTTCAACAAATGTTCTTTGATTGTCAGCTAAGTGATCTCGGGTTTAAAGGCCCTCAATATACATGGTATAGGGGAAGACATAATTCTACTCAAATTTTTGAAAGGCTTGACCGCGTTGCTGCTAATGCCTCCTGGTGTCGACTCTTTACTCATGTTGTGGTTACTCATGGCTCAACAGCGTACTTAGATCATCTTTCTCTATGGATCCAACATGATGGAGCTCATCGAAAACCTATAGGAGCTAAACCATTCCGATTTGAATCAATGTGGCTTGGTGAGAAGGCTTGTTCTAATATTGTGTTGAATCAATAGTATGATAATAGCCCACAGATTATGGATAGTATGATGAGGAATATAAGTTATTGTAGCAATCAACTTCAACAATGGAATCGTACCAAATTTGGCAGGTGCATGTGGAGTTTAACAAAGCAAGATCTAAGCTAGCCCAAGTCCAGAATCAAGATCCTCTAAATATAAATTCTGATGCTCTTCAAAGAACGGCTGCTGAAGTGCAAACTTGGATGGATAGGGAAGAACTAATGTAGAAACAGAGGTCTAGAGTTGCTTAGCTTGAGAAAGGAGACCAGAACACTCGTTTTTTCCATGCTAAAGCTTCCCAAAGGAGAAAGACAAACATGATTACTAAGCTTTTAGATGACCAAGATTGTTGGCAGGAAGGGGATGTATGCAACAACTTAATCATCAACTATTATTCTGACTTGTTCTCCTCCACTGGCTTAAATAATCAACATGATGTACTAGATAAAATAGAGAGCAAGTTAACTCTTGATATGAATAACAAATTGATACAACCCTTTACTGTAGCTGAAGTCGCCCAGGCCTTAAAGAAAATACACCCCACCAAAGCTCCGGGACCTGATGGTATGCTACCTCTCTTCTTCCAAAGGTTTTGGCCCAATATTGGTTTCTCTATCACAAATGATGTACTACATGCTTTAAATACCTATGAGTTTCCTCAAGAGTTGAATCACACTTTCATTATACTTACTCCTAAAATTGAAAATATGCAGAAAGTCAAGGATTTCAGGCCTATAAGTCTGTGTAATGTCATGTGCAAGTTGATTTCTAAAGTTGTGGCTAATAGAATAAAAACAATGCTTCCTATAGCGATCTCAAAAACATAGTCATCTTTTATTAAAAGGAGACTCATTACGATTTACGAATAATGTACTTGTGGCCTACGAAATGCTCCATTTCTTGCGGAGAAAGAAGAAAGGTAAGAAGGGCTTCGTGTCTCTTAAGTTGGACATGAGCAAAGCATATGACAGAGTTGAATGGACTTTTCTACAGGCGGTTATGCACAAATTGGGCTTCCCCGAAAAGATTATTCAACTAGCTATGAAATGTGTTACTACCCCTTCTTTCTCAATTCTTATAAATGGCCGTTCCACTGGTCACATAATCCCATCTTGAGGTTTACCGTAAGGAGACCCTATCTTGCCTTATATATTTCTCTTATGCACTGAAGGACTAATCAGTCTAATGAATGAGGTAGAGAGAACCAATATGGTGACAGGTATTCAAGTGTGTAGAAGAGCTCCAAGACTGAATCATCTTCTCTTTGCGGATGATAGCTTGATTTTTTATGAAGCTAATGAATAAACCATGTCTCAACTACAAACTATCCTAAGTATTTATGAAGATACTTTAGGGCAACAATTGAACAGGGAAAAAAGTCAATGGTATTCATTGCGAATGTACTACCTGATAAACTGCAATCAATTATGGCCTTATGGAATACTCCCCATGTACAACAATATGAAAAGTATCTTAGATTACCACCGATGGTGGGTAGATCCAAGGCTCGAGTGTTCTCTAAAATAAAACACAAAATCTGGCAGAAGTTTCAAGGATGGAAGCATAACTTATTCTCCCAAGGAGGAAGAGAAGTTCTCCTTAAATCAGTGGCCTTGGTGATCCACTCCTATGCTATGAGCTGCTTCAAACTCCCATCTACTTTATGTGCTGATATCGAAAAGATGATGGTTCGTTTCTGGTGGGGCCAAAGAAAAGTGGAAAGGAAAATTCCTTGGCAATCCTAGAATAATGTGTAAATCAAAATCCATGGGTGGCATGGGCTTCAAGGAACTTGAGATTTTCAACATGGCTATGCTTGGAAAATAAGCCTGGAGGATTTTTTTTTTTTTTTTTGGTTGAAGGAGGGCAGTACCTCCGAGGTTTTATTGATGTGCCCTCACTTGTGGCGGAGGAATACCGTGGTTACATGAAATACGAAAAAAAAAATCGACAAAGCAATGAACTAGGAAGTACTACTTCCCTTACACTTAATAAACCTGTTTTTTTTTCCTTTTTAAAAACTACGAAAAAGAATTATACGCTGACACTACAAAGGACACTGTAAAAACTATAAACTCAGCTTCGAAGGTATGGCAATTCCCATCTATCCGTGTGTAGCGTGCCTCTTAAAAAATTCGGAGCCTCGTTGCCAAATGAGGAGTTATAGTTCGGGCCGTTGCTGCCATGTTTAGCAAGGATGTCAGCCACCATATTGGCCTCGCGGAACACGTGCTGGACTTGAGCCTTAAGAAGAAGGATCAGCTCCTTTATTTCCTCCCAAAACTCCCAAAGCCACCATAATGAGCAGGAACCTTTTTGCACCCACTGAACCACAATATTGGAGTCGGTCTCAACAATGAAATCCCTGATTCCAAGTTCTTTGCACATCCGTAAACCATCAAGAAAGGCTCGGGTTTCTGCTGTCATATTTGTACAGCAGCCGTAGTGGTGAGCGAAGCCTGCCCAACAGCGACCCTTGCTGTCTCTTAAGATTCCTCCACCCCCTGCTGTGCCTGGATTTCCTTTAGCAGCGCCGTCAACATTTAATTTCAGTTTCTGTTTTGCTGGTCTTTTCCAGCTGATCAACTGCACTGGTTTCTTCTTGGCATAGTTTATGGGGCAGTTTAAGGAGCGTAAACAGTGGATATCACCCCCTGAAATCTTACTGACTTTGGTGATCGTTCCAGCAACTTGAGAGAGTGTTGATTTGGTCTGCCACACGGTTTTGTGCCATGAGATTGGGCGACCCTCCATTCTAGCTTCACACCTAGCTTTCCAGAGTTCCCATGTGATGATCAAAGGTGCTATGCCGCGAAGTACACCCTCCTGTGAGGAAGCAGAGCCGTTTCTCCACCATAATTCCATCATTCCTGTCCAAGTGTGAACATGGGGAAGAGAAAGATTGAAGTGGCAGGCAAAATAAGCCCAGGTTTTTTTTTGCTATATCCCCATTGCAAAGCACGTGGTCAATATTTTCCATTGAGGGATTAGCGCAACATTCACATTTTGAAACCAGTGGGATCCCAATATTTTGGATCACCTCGTCAGTTGGTAAGCATTTTAGACGAGCTCTCCAAGAAACAAATGAAATCCTTTGGGGTACTTGGTGGTGCCACAGCCACTTTTTCCATGTACAAGACACTCCCTTTTGTCGAATCAATTCCCAGGCCGTTTTAGTAGAGAAGGAACCATCCTTGTTGGGTTTCCAGATATACTTGTCACGCTGTCCAGAAAATTTAATGTTCACACCTTCAATTGTTTCTGCTTTATTGTCATCCAGAAACTCCCGAAGCCGGGTTCCATTCCAGTTACCATTCGAAGTCAGGAGGTCTTTGATTTTTAATTGTGGTTCCTTGACTTCCCAACCAGCATCAGCCAAACTTGGGGACCCAAACCAGTTATCATACCAGAAATTTGAAGAGCCATCCCGAACACGGCAAAAAGAGTTTTGTAAAACAATTTGCAATGCCGAGACCACCCCTTCCAAAATCGTGATTGCGTGGGGAGGATATTTAGCTGCGCCGCATGTTTATCTTTCATGTATTTTGCTCGGAAAAAATCTGCCCAAAATGATTCTAAAACTAACAGCTTCCAAGCAAACCTCATAAATAGAGCTCGTTGTACCTCTCCAAAATCCCGAATACCTAGCCCACCTTCCTCCACTGGATGACATATATTTCTCCAGGAAACCCATTTTCTTTTCTTAGTCCCATCATGTGCATTCCAGAGAAAAGAAGAAAAAATACTGTCTAGCTCTTTATGGATTCCCTTGGGCAGGTTCAATACCGAAAGTATATGTATTGGCATGCTGCTCAGCACGTGTTTTAGCAATGTAATTTTTCCCCCAAACGAGAGAAGTCTCCCCTTCCGTCCTGCCAGTTTCTTCCTAATTTTTTCAAGCATAGGTTCGAACAAATTCTTCAGTAATCTACCTGTATAAAGAGGGACACCCAAATAGGTACATGGGATAACACCTTCCTTAAAACCCAAAACCGCTAATAGTTGTCTCTTGCGAGCTGCAGGCATGAATTTGGAGAAAAAATAGATGATTTCATAGGATTCACAGCTTGCCCCGACATCCTCTCATATGTATTTAAAATATCAAGCAAATTGCCCATCGACTTTTTCCCTCCATTCGCGAATATAAGTAAATCATCTGCATAAAATAGATGACTAACCAAGCATCCTCCAGAGTGAAAAGGCTGAACTTGATTGCTGTTAAACGCAAGATTGATCATTCTAGATAATGGTTCTTGTGCCATAATAAACAAATAGGGGGAGAGAAGATCTCCTTGACGTAAGCCCCTTGATGGTTTAAAAAAACCCCGATTCTTCCCGTTAAGCATGATAGAGTAGTAGGGAGAGGAAATGCAATTAAAGATTAGGTCTCTCCACTGGGCAGAAAAACCGAGTTTCCTTAAAACTTCCAACAAGAACCTCCAGTTAACTCTGTCATAAGCCTTCGCCATATCTATCTTCAATAAAATATTTCCACCCCTCACCTTCTTGTGAAAACTATGCATCATTTCCTGGGCAATAGAAATATTATCGAAAATACTCCTTCCCTGAATGAAAGCTGATTGTTCACGGGAAATTACCTTGTCAAGCAATGGGGCCAAACGATTAGCCATAATTTTTGACAGAATTTTGTACACCACCGGGCATAGGCTAATAGGCCTAAATTTAGCAAAGCTGTTCGGGGTCTCCTCCTTGGGAATCAGAACTATATTAGTGGCCCCCAAAGCACAGCTAAGGGGGTAGCCCCCAAAGAATTTTGTAGCCACCGCGAGAAGGTCAGATTTGACTATTTCCCAGGCGGAAATGAAAAAACTTGCGTTAAAACCATCAGGTCCAGGACTGCTGTCTTTGGGGATAGACCAGAGAGCTTCTTTAACCTCCTCTTGAGTAGGTGGCGTGCATAGTTTTCTATTCTCCTCCTCATTAATGACTGGCGACACAAGATCTAGATTATAATCACCCAAGGAAATAGGTGAAACCGAGAATAGCTCTTGAAAAAACTTCACTGCCCCCTCATGGATATCATCAGCTGAGTTAAGCTCCATGCCATTATCAAGAGTCATGTGATTTATAATTTGACTCTCATTCTTATTTTTCACCGAAGCATGAAAGAATTTTGTGTTTCCATCGCCCTCCTTCAGCCATTTAATGCGGGATTTTTGTCTCCATAATGATTCTTCCCTTTCCAGCCATGTTGCGTACTGATTTCGACCTTGTAGTAGTTGTTGTTCAGTCTCCAGAGAGAAAGTTTCCATCAGTGTGTTTTCCAGGTGTATCAGATGTTTTTCATGTGTTTCAATCTCCTGTTGCACCCTTCCAAACACCTCGCGGTTCCAAGATTTTAAAGCTGATTTCAAATTCCGCAATTTACTCCCTAGGCTAACCATTGGAGATCCAGTCATATTCACATCCCAGATGCGTTTCACTAGAGGTAAAAATTTCTTGATGTGAGCACCACATACTAAGGAATCGAAAAGGTCTGGAGCTCGTCAAGCTCAAGTTATTCCTGCAATTCAGAACAATCGGGCAGTGATCTGACGAAGTGCGTTCCAAATAAGACAAAGCTACTGAAGGAAACTGGTTTTTAAAATTCTGGTTTATCAAAATACGGTCAAGGCGAGCCCAAATGCGGCGAGTACCTTGTCTCCCATTACACCAGGATAATTTTGGCCCATCAAAAGTAACTCATAAGATATACTTGGCCCATTATTTCCCTGATGGCAATGTGTTAAATGCTTCAATAGGTGGTAATCCTTTTTATACTTGGCATGGAATTTGGGAGGCTAAAAACCTATTAATACAAGGAGGAAGATGGGTTGTGGGAAATGGCAACACTATCCATATCCTGAAAGATAAATGGATCCCTAGAATGAGAGAGTAGAACATGGAACTAGGGCCAATCTGCAACAACATTTTTACTAGCAAACTGAGTATCCAGTGTCGTCATTGATTGATCCTCAATTAAGGTGGTTGGACTTGGCAGAGCTTAGACCTCCATTTGAATCCAAAAATTATCGAGGCTATTCTGAAACAACATCCCAGCCACTTGGGGGAACATGATTTCTAGGTGTGGGAGCATGAAAAATCTGGAATTTATGCTGTTAGTAGTGCATATAACTTCTTCAGAACTTGCCTATCTCCTGACCATGGCAACTCAAATGCTTCTGAGAAAAAGAAATTGTGGGATACCATGTGGCGGGTTAAGATCCCTCAAAAAGTAAAAATCTTTGCTTGGAGAGCTTGTCAGAAAATCTTACCTTCTAAACAGAACCTAGCTCAAAGAAATATTCACATTGATCCTCAATGCCGCTTCTGTGATTACCAAGTGGAAGATATTTGCCATGTCCTGCTTCACCGCCTATCTATTCATCGAGTCTTAACAAAACAGTTCCCAATATTACAAAATAAGACATTTCATAGAGGTTTCATCCAAGCTGCTATTGTAGTACTAACTAATGTTTCAAAATAGACTCTCTCGGAATTTCTACTCATTACTTGGAGTTTTTTGTTCCGCCGTAACAAGATGGTTCATGATCAGATTGATCTCCCACTACCACAGGTAATTGCTACTATTCTCACCAAAAAACCAATTGCTGAATCAGACCATCCTCTAAATCATGCTTCTGGTGTGCTCTCCCGCAAATACAGGTGGTCAGCACCACCTTAAAATGCAGTAAAGTTCAATGTTGATGGCGCATTATTCTTTAATCTTAATGAGGCTGGACTTGGAATTATCTTACGTGACCACAAGGGGGATATAATCTTGGCTGCAAGCAGTCCTAAAAATACCATCTTGGAACCTGAACACATTGAAGCTGCGGCACTTATGAGAGGTCTACAACTTTGCCTTAACCTTGGGATATCTCAACTGTTAGTGGAGAGTGATTGTTTGTTCCTTGTGGATGAAATCAATAAATTAGAGTCAACCTTAGCGTCAATCCGGTCTATGGCAGTTGAAATTAAGGACTTGATAAAGAGACTCCCTCAATGTAGCCTCCATCACTACAATAGAATTGACAATCAAGCAGCTCACTTTCTGGCGCGACATGCATAGTCTCTTGAAGAAATGACCCTTTGGTGGCATAGTGCCCCTTCTTTCATTGAAAATGTAATTCTCACTGTTAGGCACTATTGTACCCTTTCTTAAGGTTTTTTGCCTTTATGAATGAAATTTTTCCATCAAAAGAAAAAAAGAAATGTGAAGCAATCATTTAATAATCTGTCATTTTTATTGTTAACGTCGTGAAGACCAACATTACAAACATAATTTGATGATAACTACTTTTATAATAACTAATGATTAATGAAATAATTAATACATAAGAACAGATAGGATGCACTTGCCATTAGAGTGTGAAAAAATAATCAATTGTTTTCCTATTTTTTTTTTTTTTTGCTTCCAATCTCCGGCGAAGTAATTTCTTTTTTAAGAATAAATATTCCACCAAGTTAAAAACCATGTTCAGCAACCAATGTCGTTACCAATAATTAAAAATAAAAACATAAAAAAAAATCAGGGAAAAACACAACCTTTTCTTAAGAGTGAAAGATAGGCAAGAACACCAAGCAACGAAGTAACTGAAGCTCCAACGCCAAATACCAAAGCTGTAGGCAAACCTTCAAAAACACATTTCATAATATTAAGCTCAAATGCTTATAAACAAAATCAAAATGGAAAGCATGTTTCCATTTTTCTGTATCATTTTCTTCTTGAATAGCCTTGTACAATTTATCCAGGCACATTTTCTTCTTTCCAATCTAGGCTCAAGCATAAAAAAGAAAACAGCCTACACTCAATAACACATACAAGTGTATATTACAGCAGAACAATAATCAGTAAGGCTTTAGAAAAATGTTTTCTCATGAGAAGAAAATGTACCTCATGTGCATAGTTTAATAATAAGGGTAAAAAGACAGATAAAATGGAAATCATGTATGTTGAAATCTCCACCATTGATCAAATTCTCTTGCTGGCTAAAGGGACAGTGATGCATCACGGTACACTGTCTTCTCTTCAAGAATTCTTACTCTCCAAGAATTCTTGCTCTCCAGTGGCTTCACAGTTCCTCCACAGCCCAATGCACTCGAGTATGCCATGGAAATACTAAATCAGCTTCAGAGAAATGAGTCCATCATCTCCCCCATAATCCCTACCCCCATTACCTGAAAATCCCACCTCTGAAACCAAGACAAAAGACACAATCAGGTATAGAAGCTCAAGAATCCGTGAAATACTCACTCTATCTAACAGATTTTGGAAAATCATCTACAGAACAAGGCAATTACTTTTCACAAACACCTTGCAGGCACTGGAAGTTGGCCTTGTTTTAGGCACAATTTACATCAATATTGGATTCGATAAATCAGGAATTGAGAAGAGATTTGGCCTCTTTGCTTTCACTCTAACGTTTCTTCTCTCCTCCACAACTTAAACCTTACCAATTTTCATCAATGAAAGACCAATTATATTGAGAGAAACTTCTTAGTTTCTTACCCTACTTGCTCGCAATTGCAATTGTTCACTCAGTTTCTAATTAAATTCATAAGAAAAAATTGGGGAACCTTTTCATTGAGGGACTGACACTTGGACTGGACAAATGTATTGGCGTCAAAATTATCAGACTAGAAGACATTTATATTCTCTTCGAACATGGTGCCGGCATCTTTGGAACTCCATTTCACTGCTCCTCCCATGTGAATATATAAGCAAATACTTGGCGGGAGGAGA
>CAIGRR010443077.1:0-11834 GCA_903798365.1 Fraxinus sp. 1973-6204 | reverse complement strand
CAAATATTGGAACAGTTAGTCCCCCTTAAATCTCTAAGTAGATGAAAGAAACAAACCAAAGTGAAAGTTGGACTCCCTCCCATCCTTTTTGGTCCCGATATCATCTCATAATTCAAGACACCTTACAAGGTACAGTAAAAAACAAAAGAAGGAAGAGAACGCCAACAACAGTCTTCCCTTATGTTTCATTCAGATTTTTCGCCTGTTAATATTCTTTGGTTCCAATAGTATCAAAGTAACCGTTACTTCATTTAAAAAAATAAACTCAAAAAATGGGGTATATTATAAACAAGTAAAAAGGAAGGGAAAAAGAATTAACTACATATTAGCAAATTTCAAAACCTTTTGTTAGGATTCGTTGACTGGGAAGTAGTTTGATATAATCGTTTAGTTTCCCGAGCATAAACCCCCAACACGTTTTTTTTTTATTATTTTATGCAAAACTTACTCTGTTAAACATAGCAAAGTTCAAGAACCTCTCAATTTTAGTAAACCAAAATCTCATTTTACGTTAACATAAATGTTGAAAAGATTGAAAAGAAGTCCTTACCATGAAATTTTGGTATCCTGAATGGTTTTTGTATGGAAACTCGGAGTTGGAAGCAAGCGGGTGGAAACACATCAGCAACATCTTCCTCTTCTTCATCTGGTCCGACCACCCATGCCACCAAGAGTGCTCGTCTTTCTGCCTCTAGCCGCCACCGCCTCTTCCTTTACGAACTCATCAATATCCAATCGTTCTCGTGATCACCCATAGATCGACTACCATATACCCCTGTAAAACTTGAAACCGAAGCTACTGTTCTTGCACTACAGCTCAAAAAATTGGAAGAAATCTACACAAAAGGAAGAAATTGAACGTATGAGAATTATAATTACAGATATATGTCTCAATTCTTGTAGATCTTTTCGAATTTCTTTCAACAATCGAGAGAGAAGAAGTAAAATTAGGGTTAATGGGGGGTTTTCTTTTCCAGAATGTGGCATGCGAAATAGAGTAGAGAGAGAGAGAATGTGAAGAAATTGTTGCGTGAAAAGTAATGTATAGGTTAGACAAGACAATGCATTAGAAAGTGGCTCGGAACTCGGCTTGGACGGCTCAAACGGTGGCTTATGAACAGTAACATATAACTGACACTTTTATATTTAGTTAGATTAGATACCATTATAAGAATAAATATTTTTGTCGTCCTTTTAAGGACCCACAGCATAAGACGCTGTGCTTTCCCCTTCCTCTCTGTCCTTATTTTCCAGGCTTTTGCTTGATTGCATAAGTCTATGATTGATGTAAGCCAAGGATTGAAGAGTGGATTACTGTTCTGTACTTGGATTTAAACCAAGAATTATTATAGAGCCAAAAATGGAGCTTTGTGTTACCATATTAAATGTTTTTACAAGCAATCGGCGACTGATAGAAAAACTATTGGCAGTTGAGGCATTTCTTGTTTAACGTGGTATGCTATTGAATAGGGCATAGATTAATGTGGCGATTTTTGTTGGCATGAATGTCAGGAGAGAGCACAATGAAGAATTGAAGTTTAACAACTTGCTTTCTGTTTTACCTGAAATAAGATAAGACTGGGGAGATATAACAAAAATAGAGTCTGTAAATCCACTGACATGATCATGAGCAGCCGGGTTTTGCTCACTAATAGCTGTTTCAAACTCCTTTTGCAATGGTTTCTATTCATTGTGAATGTGAGAGTTCTATTAACAAACCAAAGCTTTGCTCGATTAGTTACGTAAACATGTTTAAAGTTTTTCTCTGGGCTTTGTATTTAATCCTATCTTTGCACTCTTTTGACATTTATGTCCCAAGTTCAACATGCACAAAGCATGTACGTGTAAAAGTTGCTATTCGGAGTTTCTGATTTAAGATTGGATTTGATTGGACTAAATATCCAACAGAGATCATGAAAGATAGTGGTGATCATGCCAGGGGCACAAGTTTTATGGTAAATGTGACAAATAGAGCCAGTTATTGGGAGAAGTTGATCAACGTAAAATATACTTGGATTTATCTGGAAAATCTTAGATGTCATGATGACTTAATACTAAGTTGTAACTCGTACCTCCAGGCAGTTCAGTCCACTTTCTTTGTATTTCTAATCTTCCATGTGCTTAGTGGCTCATTATAACTTATTTTTGCTTTATGCTGGAACCAAAATGCAAATGGACTCGATGACTTGGTTTAGAGAAAGTGCAGATTGTTGATCCATAGAACTTGTGGAGAGTGACTGAAATTGTAAAATAAGAGGATGATTTCAAAAGATTTCTATTCAAATTTCATATCACCGTTCATTTTGAATGGAGTTTAGTATCTTCAAGACATTTATGCATTTGTAGATGGTTTGATCTTGTAGCTGTTTATCATGGATAATGAGTTAGTTTATTCGTTTCAAGATCTAAAAGTTCTTCATCTGCTGTACTTAAATACACATTTTGTCTCATATTCTGAATATATTTCCTTTTTGTCTCTAGAAAAAGACTCCTGTTACTTATCGGCCAACTCATGATCGGACCATCCCACCACCTGATCAAGGTAATGTAAATTGCTGATACTTCTTAGTTTAGCATACGATTTTATATCATTATATTTCCTGACATATGGATATACAGAATCTTTTCTCGCATGTCTATTCTACATAAGTTATTCATAGATTCAGGGGTCTTTAAAATCCTGAGATTTAAAAATTTGTTTGGTACCTCGAGCACATTAGCTAAGACAAAAAGATTTACTTGTAAGTAAGTTTACTGATAAGTGAATAAGTGAGTTTTGACATAATAATATATTGTTTTGGTCAAAGTTGGTTATTCTGTCTTTTTGAAAGTAATTTCCATTTTACTATCAAAATAAGTAACTTATTTCATCACTTTTAAGCTATAGTTAAGGGGCATAGTGTCTTACCGTCTAGCCATTGGTACTTCACGTCTTCATGGAAAATTCAATTTCACTATGTCCATGTTAGAGACAAGTGGGGGTAGTCGTTACACCATTCATCCGGGTCCCTACTTATGCGACAAGGAATTTCATTACCAATAAGGTAAAAGTAATTTATTGAATATGTTTGGGAACAAATAGTTATTTAAAGTTAGTTTTAAGTAACTGTTAAGCTTAATCAAACATGTGAGAATGAAATTAATTACTTGTTTAGGGTCTCAGCTCTGCTTTTTAATAAGGTTTGTATGTGCCCAAGGAATCAGGAAACTACATGTTCAATAATTCAGAATATAGATTCATGTAGACGATCTCAAATTTATCGAGAACAAGACTTAGTTTGTTGTTGTTGGGTTTTAATCATTTCGAAACCTTTTTGCTTGACGTGTCATCTAACTGCCTTTTGCATAACAGTGATAAATTCAGACGCGAAAAATATACTTCTGAGGCACTTCTATCAGCGCGCGGAAGAGAAGGTTAGTATTCATAAAAAATCGATCCTTCATTTCCAGTACATGAATCTCTAGTCGAACTATCTTTTTCCAGTCAGATTTCTTATTTCATTTCTTCTTTCAGTTGAGACCCAAGAGAGCCGCTTCGGAAAATCTGTCACCCGAGCATGCAAACAAGCATCCTAGAGCTTCTTCTTTGGATAGTTCCATCTGAGCTTTCTGGCATTTTCTTGTACATATCACCGTAGTATAAATATTTGTGTGTTGTAAACTAGCTCTTGCTTACTGTTGTAAACTTGGTGACCCCGGGTTATTTTGAATACATTATAAAGTCTTCGAACGGTTACAAATTTCTGCCTAATTTGGTGGAGCCGTGCTTCTTGTCCCGACCGGAACAAGATCAGCCCCCTATTGGAGGGGGGCTGCCACAGCCGTCCCCCTCCAATACCCTGGCCTTGTACCGGTCATTGAACCGGGACAAAGCTCTTATCCCAATTCAGCAATTCCATTTGTACAGTCATGTGGGCCCTACTGTGATTAAAAAAAAAAAAATTGTCCACCCCCAATTTGGCAGTAGGCTTGACACGTGAAAATGCTAAATGGCAATGATGACATGGTACAAATTATATCTGTAATAGTGTGTAAAGCAGGACAAGCTTCAAGTTTAATATAAATTAAAATATAATGGATCGTTTAAAATAATTTTCTTCTCTGTTCTAATTTAATATTCTTACTCCATTATAAAACTAAGTTAAAGCCTTGACTTCAAACTTTCCGACTAATTTTATTCATTAGCCTTGACTTCAAACTTTATAGCTAATTACTCATTCAATATGTTAACTAAATTGGCATTTTAGGTTTCTGTTTATTCTACTTCAACTCTCTTTAGTCGAATTCAAGATTAATTACAAAAAGATGCAAGAACTATACAACCTCAAAAGAAAAATGCAAAATTGCACATTAGTTTCTAGCCCTTAACACCTATTACAAGTTTCTAGCCTTAGCATCATTGGCGTGATCAGTATTTCCAAAAGTGTAATGGAGCGATTAGACGGTAAGATAAAACTTCAAGATTTTATGAGTCTAAGCAGTCTAGACGTAGAAAAACTTGAAAACATGTCGAATTGTAAGGCAAAGTTTCACACCTAAGTTGAAGTCTAGTTATCATATTTAGTTTCAACAATCATGCTTGGCTATCAGAATTAGACATCTTGAATGACAGAATGTCACATGACATTTATTATTGGACTGTTTAAAAATTGTCAAAACTATCATCTTGTTATTTTTTGCTACAACTTAATCTGTCATCCAAGATGTTAAAAACGTCAGGAAAAACAACATTATTCTTAGTTTCAAAGGTACAATCAATCTTGAACTCAAAGAAATAAAGAGAGTTCACAAGTTTTTTTATATTTTGTTATTGATTCAAATTGTAAGATTAAAAAAAAAAAGCAACATATTTCGAAACAAAATATTATTCATAAGTATATTTCACTTATTTTTAAGTATAGCCAAACATGGTCAAATTTTTAAGTGGACATTTTTTAATTATAATAAACGGCTACCAAGACCCGTGCCACACGAGCTATAGCATTATTCTCATTTCCCAGTTCACCGCAAAAAGTCAAAAACCAGTGCCCCCTCTCTCACGCACTACACACAGTGCAGAGCTCAATCCAAATGGCTATGGCGACTTCAGCACACTACACAACTCCAATTCCTAACAAGATTCTGTCCAAATTACACCTCCAGCAAAAACCATCTAGCGCGTCCTTTGCACGGAACTCGCTGTTTCTCTCTCTAAAATCTACTGCAAGAAACTCCTCCTCGTCGGCGCCGGCGGCTACCAGCGCGGTGGAAGCCGAGACTCAGAAGTCATCCGTGACTCCAGCCAAATTGCTCCCCTTTCGAGTCGGCCACGGTTTCGATTTGCACCGGCTTGAGCCGGGTTATCCGCTGATCATTGGTGGGATTAATATTCCTCATGATCGAGGCTGTGAAGCTCACTCCGATGGTATTCAATAACATCTATACTTGTGTTTATGTGTCTGCATATATTTTTATTATTTTACTTTAACTTCATTTTCAATTTTATTCTGATAAATACAAAGATGAAGAATCTCAGTCCCAAATTGAGAACAATATCAGACTACACACACTGTGGGATATGCATAGTTATGCTGACTTTCTGTGTCAAATTACGCATCCCATTCGACCTCTATGTTTCGAAACTGAAACTCCACTGTCGTTCAATTAGTTCGTTGTGATGTGTCCTTTTGAAAGATTAGAAACAGGGAGTAAGGCTTATCTTTTTATTGCAGTTAATTAGAAGCTCTTTGAAGACTAATTTTATATAGAAGGTTTTGTTCTTATCTAAAAGCTTAAACTCTTAGATGAGGTGGACAAATGTGATCCTCTAAAAGTAGGAAAAGTTTAAGCCTTTATGGTTCGTTTGATAGGTAAAGGTGGAAAGGAATTTCAATTCCATGTTAGTTGGAAAATAAAAATTCACCAAATCTATAAGAATTATTTTTCCACGTAAACAAAGAAAATGCAGCTTAAAGTGGTTATACCTTGGAATTCAGTTTCCATTTTCACGTTACAATCAAACGGCCAAAGTAAAATTCGTTTTCCTCATATGTGACATTTTCTATAGAATTTCATGCCATCAAACGGACCCTTAGAGTTTTGGAGGATGTGGTTCTTTCAGAACTTATAAAAGTCCCAGCTATCCATTTATAAAAAATTATTGACTCGCCAAGCCTTTGATGATAAATCATAGATGGACCTATATGTGAGAAAGCATAATGAAGATAATATTTTGAAAAAATTATTATGAAGAATATTAGACCTAACTCAACCTAACAAAATCGGTTTGTTAGGGGAGGATTACCCTCACCTTATTAAGTGGATCGTGTAAATATCATTAGCCAACGTGAAACTCTAATATGTCCTCTCACGCACAGCGTGGATCATGCCANTGTTAGGGGAGGATTACCCTCACCTTATTAAGTGGATCGTGTAAATATCATTAGCCAACGTGAAACTCTAATATGTCCTCTCACGCACAGCGTGGATCATGCCAAACAACTGTGAACAAATTGATATTGGGTGCACCCAATATTGCAAAACTAGGTCTACTCTGATACCATATTACAAACTAGAGAGAATATTGAAGAGTGAAAACTCTGATTCATTTATGAAAATGAAATGTTTACACGGTATAAATAAAAAACCAAAAGAAGGAAAAGTAGGCAGGAAACTAACAACTAAACTAACTAATTATTTGCCTCCAGCTCTTTGCCCTTATGCCAGCAATTCCAACTCATTTCCAGCTTATTTCCACCTGTAGCTCAATTCCAACTTAATTTCCAATACGCCCCTTCAAGATAGACTGCGAAGGTTGATGACAACCATCTTGATCATCAAGGGAAAAAGGGACTAGCAGGTAATGCCTTAGTAAACATGTCAGCAAGTTGATGTTGAATGCGGACAGGAAGAAGTTTGATAGAGCCATCAACAATTTTGTCTCGGATGAAGTGACGATCTATCTCTATATGTTTGGTTCACTCGTGGAAAATGGGATTTGTAGCAATGTGAATGGCAACCTAGTTGTGACAAAATATCAAGGCAGGATTAGGAGATGACACTTGAAGATCAGAAAGTAACTGTTTAATCCACATGATTTCATTGGCAATTGAAGCTAATGATCTGTACTATGCTTTAGCTGAGGATCGAGATAAAGTACTTTGCTTTTTGGATTTCTAGGAGACTAGAGAGTCACCAAGAAAGACACAAAAGCCAGTGATTGATTTCGTGCTATCAATACAAGAACCCCAATCCGCATCAGCAAATGCCCGAATCTGAAAGGAAGATTGTGCTGAAAATAAAAGACCCTGTCCTGGTGTTGCTTTAAGAAATTGCAGTAAATGATGCACAACATTTAAATGAGGTTGTTTGGGCTGAGAAACGAATTAGCTTCATTTGTGGACTGCGAAGGTAATATCAGGCCTAGAAATAGTTAGATACAACAATCTGTCTATCAATCTTTTGTACATAGAGGCATCATCAAGGACATAACCTTCGAAGGAACATAGGCGAATCTTTGGATCCATAGGTAAAATGGCTGGTTTACAAGCTATGAACCCCGTGTCCTCAGAATCTGTAGTGTGTAATGGCGTTGGGATAGGAAGATCCCCTTGTGGGATCGAGCAATTTCCAACCCAAGAAAATACTTCAGCTTGCCAAGATCCTTGAGTTTAAAAAGGATATGGAGAAAGGACTTTCATGACTCAATAGCATTGCAATCAGAACCTGTAATGATGATATCATCTACGTACACCAGCAAGTCTACAAATGAATTCCCAGATCTTGTTGTGAACAAATTGTAGTCTGATTTTGATTGGTGATAGCCATGTGAGATGAGAGCGTTTGAGAACTTTGCGAACCACTGCCTTGAGGCCTGTTTGAGTCCATAAATGTACTTGTGCAATCTGCAAACCAACTTCCCCGAACTCTAATTCTTATCAGTGGATTGTTTATTGTAGCTCAATGACAAATCCATGAAAATCTCCTCAAACAGGTCACCATGTAAAAATGCATTGTTCACATAAAGTTGAGTGATGTGCCAATGATTTGTAGCAGCAATGGCCAAAAGGATTTTAACTGTAATGAGCTTTGCCACTGGAGAATAGGTCTCAATGAAATCTAACCCTTCTAGCTGAGTGTAACTCTTTGCTACTAAACGAGCTTTGTACGTATCAAAGATGCCATCAGACCTATATTTGATCTTATACACCCATTTACACCCTATAGAATGTTTCCCTTCAGGTAAAGTAGTCACTGACCAAGTATTGTTATCTTCCATGGCTTTTAATTATGCAGCCATGGCTTCTCTCCAATGGCTACTTTTGACTGCCTCATTATAGAAATGAGGCTCAGAATTTGAAGATACTTTAAAAAGATAATTGTCATGCTCAGGGGAAAATGCTTTATATGATAGGTATTTGTGTAGTGGGTAAAGAGAGTTGTTTTCAGTTGAGGGAATATGATTTGATAACAAATTATAGTGGAAATTTCATAGTTATGAGGGTGGTTTGCAGGTCCTACTTGTTCTTCTAAGCTGTAATGATGAGGTAGAATCAGGTTGTATTAACGAATCAAAAGGCTGGATATTAGTATTAATATTTTGATCATTTGTATTACTACATGAGGCTGGATATCAGTATTGGCATTCTGGTCATCAACATCAGTGATATGAGTATGGTGTGCATTTGTGGTGCTTTAGAAGTAGGTTCAACATCTTGTATTGGTTAAAGCAGAACAACATCAGGAAATGGATGTATTGAGTTATTGGAATGAGGAATGGTGAAAGGGAAAGAGATGTTCATGAAAGATGACATCTCTGGAAATGAAAAAGGCTTTTGGTTAAATGTCATATAGTTTGTAGCCTTTCACCCCAGGTGGATATCCCATGAACTAACTAGCTTTGGCTCTTGGGTGGAATTTTGAACGGTGGGAAACTATGGTAGAAGCAAAGCATAAACATCCAAATACTCCAAGGGATTTGTAATCAACCACTGAATTGTAAAGGATTGAATAAGGAGTATTGTTATGAATGATGGGTAAAGGGGTTCTATTTATCAAAAATGTGGCTGTAAGCACACAATCACCCCAAAATTTGATAGGTACATGGGACTGGAAAAACAATGTTTTGGCTACATTAAGAAGATGTTGGTGTTTTCTTTCAACAACACAGTTTTGTTCATGCTGTTCAACACTTGAAAACTGGTGAATGACACCTTTGGATGCAAAGAAATCAGCTAGTTTCAGTTCTGGTGCATTATCTGGTGCATTATCAGATCTTTTGATTGGCTTATGGAATTGAGTTTCAATGAGTGTGAAGAACTTAGGAATGATGGACTATGCATCAGATTTTTGTTTCATAAGATATACCCAAGTGAAACGAGTGCTAACATCAACTAAAGTAAGAAAGTATCTATGTCCTGCATAGGTTGGAATGTGATTCAGTCCCCAAGTATCACAATGGATAAGATCAAAAGCATTCTGAGATAGATGGTTATTTGATATAAAAGGAAGTTTTCCCTGTTTTGCCAATGGACATACATCATATAGGAATCTTTTATTGAAAGCATTACAAGGCAATTGCAATTGATCTTTTAATGTCTCAAGTTTTTGGAAAGACAAATGGCCAAGCTTATGGTGCCATATATCAGAATTTACATTGTTTACAATCTCGAATGATTTATGAACAACATTACTATTACACACTACTGCAGTTACAGCTTCCAAAATGTAAAAATCAGCAACCTTTCTACCCTTGCCAATCATCCTCAAACTAGTTAGTTCCTAAATGATGCAAGAGTTAGTGAAAAATTTTGCAATCACAAATGAGTCCCTGGTTAAAGAATTGGTAGATAGCAAGTTGAATTTGAATTGAGGTACAAACAATACATCCTTAAGCATTAAATCATGGCTGAGTTTCACGATGCCAATGTAGAATACATGGATTCTATCATGATTTGGTAATGTGATGTAGGCATTCTGAGTAGGCCTCATTGTATGAAAAGTTGATTTTGTGAAACATATATGAGATGTGGCTCCTGAATCCACCACCCAGCAAATAGGAGAACTGACCTTTAAGTTAAGAAAAATGGAGAAACAAGTACATGACACAGCTGATACATGAACTCCATGGACATCTCCTTCATTTCCAATTTTTGCTGCTGTGATATAGTTGCTTAGAATATTCATTAAATGTTGATATTATGTAGAATTCAGAGTCTGCACAAAGTCTTCCCATCATTCCTTGCGTCTGTTCTGAACCAGCTTCAGATACTTGGTTCACATTAGCAGGCTTGTGATGGCCAATTCCAGCAGGTTGAGTAGAGGTCTGCCTCTGTTTGGCCTTATATCCAGGTGGATATCCGTGCAATTTATAGCACTTATCCACAACATGACCATAATAACAACAATATGTGCATACTGGTCTATCCTTTTTCTGAAATTTGTTATGAGGTTGTCCTACGGTTGGAGATTTTCCCTCATTTTTGCCATAAAAAGCCATTGGTTCAGTTGTTGCAACATTTGCACTAACACTACGTTGGTGTTCCTCTTGAGACACCAATGCAAATACTTTATTTATGGGGGGATGGGATCCATTAGCAACAACTGCCCTCTCACCTATGCAAATGAATCATTTAACCCCATCAAAAAAGACAACAGACTCCATATGGTAGTGATCAATCAGCTTCTTGTTGCCGCCACATTCACACTTTCCACAAGAGCATATAGGTCTATAGTTACTTAACTCCTCCCAAATCGTCTTCAGCTTGGTGAAATAGACTCTCATAGAGGATTGCCCATGACTGAGATTCATCAACTCTCTCCTTAACTGAAATATGCGAGGGCCATTTCTCTGCGGTACCTTTCCTTCATATAACCTATATTTCATAGGCTGATTCAGCAAATATAATACTAGCTGATATCTCTTTGGAAACTGAATTGAGTATCCACGAGATCACAATGTTATTCCGGATCCAGGACTTGAGCAAATCAGAATTCTCTTCTAGTCGAGATAGAGATCCATCAATAAAACCTAATTTATTTTTGACTGACATTGCAATCATCATAGACCTACTCCATGAAGTATAATTCTCTCCTGAGATACAAGGATCAGCCTTGGGTTATCAGAATGATGCATCAATGAAACCCAATTTATTTTTGATTGACAATGCAATCATCATAGACCTACTCCATGAAGCATAATTATCTCCAGTTAATGGCTGAGATATAAGGATCAGCCCTAGGTTATCAGAATGATGCAGGTAGTAAGGATTTTGGCTATTATCAATAGATGAATTTCCATGAATAAAAGCTTCAGTTGCCATGTTGTTTCTGGTCGGAATTGAATTCAGAAATTAATAGCAATGAAGGAAGAATCAAAAGGATTTTCGAAGTTTAAGATGAAGAAGAGCAGTGCTGCAGATGAAAGAAGAATCTGGAAGGAGCTGTTGAACGTGTGATCTAATGAGTTGGAGAAGGGCATGCTAAATGTGTGATATGATGAATCTGGAATATTCCAACACTCCTCCCTCAAGATGGAACATCTTGAAGGGTAGAGAGAAGAGTAGAGATGTAAGAGAAGTCTAGGGTTGTAAATAATGTCCAGCAGAAAAGCAATCTAGAGAAGAAAAATAACAACATAATTCAACCGAGCATCCATGGCCCTGAAACAGGGCATTTGCCAAAGAGAAGTATCATCAACATTGATAAGTAAAACTAGAAATGCTAAAACAAACTCCAGCAAGGACTACAAGAGTCCCACATTGGTTGGTGATATTTACATGATCCACTTAATAAGGTGAGGGCAATACTCCCCTAACAAGCCGGTTTTGTGAGGTTGAGTTAGGCCTAATATCCTT
>CAIGRR010443056.1:0-10328 GCA_903798365.1 Fraxinus sp. 1973-6204 | reverse complement strand
ATAGTATTTTTTGGTAAGTTCAATAAAATTGAAACGGTACAAAGAAAATAAATAAAATTAGTTGAACATTAAAATTAATTTCATACCAGAACTTAGAAGACATGGGATGTTATTTCAATATTGATTATTTGACTTTGATTTTATACCAGAATTAAATTGTTAATTTCATAAAAAAATCTCATTGTTAATTTTCAACAAAACAATAATTTTTAAGAAAAATTTAGAAGATAGATATTTTACTAAAATTTTATCTTTCATTGTTGGCCAAAAATGCTATAGAATAAGTGGATTTGCACTATGAAATTGAATGGCCAGCTTGATTCTTTTTATGCTTTTGCAGTACCCACCAAGCTAGTTGCGCGGATTCACTTGATGGGCATTTATAAAAAAGTTGAAAATGTTCAAATACTTTTTATGTTTTTTTCAGATTTAAATCAAGTCGAACAATAAATGGCATTACCGACATCTGTATTTTCCTCCGCAACATTTTTAGAGGTCAATGTTCTTACACATGTCGAGACGAAGGTAGTTAATATTTTATCACACTAACTATTAGTAGAGTTGTTTGGTTTTTCCTTCTATATGTATCACCAAATCATTTGATTGTCGATGTAAAATATCGGAATACAAGTCGGAATTAATAGACAAATTCACAGTCGACAACGGATTACTTTTCAAAAGTTCAATGGTGTAATAATTTGACAAGTTGAATTCCACAAAAATATCTGCTCGAAGGTAATGCGGATTGAAAGACATGATTAATATTGATTGTTTGACTTTGATTTGAATTAAAATTAGATTTTAATTCGAACCAAACATGAGCTAAATTGAACCGATTGAGATATTGTTCTCCTCTTTATTTTTCTTGTCTTGATGCAAGTTAAAGTATAAAATTTGTTTGAATGCATTCCACAATGCGCATCCTCTTCATTCTTTGTTTAATAAAAATCAGCTTGTTCAAAAAATTGTATTCTTCAGAAATTATTAAAAATAATTGTTATCAATATGTTAAATTAAACGATTTTGGCAGTATGCACTCCTCTAATCGTAGAGAACAGTTTAGACGTAACAGAGAGTATCTTTAAATTTTTAATGCACTTCAAGAATACTCACTTTTTCTCAAGAAATATTTATTAATATATATTATGTTTGTATGGTTTGAAGTTCAATAAATTCATTATGTAGCAGCAGAATTTGAAAGACAAGTTAGATGAAATATCATTTCAATGTTACGAAAACTTATCAATTGTGTTTGTCTATAGTATACTTGAGGAAAATTTTTTTACACACGGCATTGCAGAATATGGACTCGAACATTCAAACATCTCCTCCCATTCCCAAAATATTTAAAAATAATCAAATTTGTTAAAATTTTGGGAAGGAGTATAGTTAGATATGTTCACACGTGATGTCCAGACAACGTATGTTTGTTTGGTCATGTCATTTCTTGCGGTTGTGTCTTTTCCAACACATCTTTTCAAATAGGTCTTGTCGGTGAACACAATTTCATTGATTTACATCGTTTTTTCGTACCCTTTGCACTATCGTCATCTTTGCATGTTAACGTTTTGATTTAATTCATGGATTCTTGAAAGATGACATGCATAGTCTACTAGATTTTTAAAGAAAAAAGCTGTTTGTACAGATTTTAAGGGGGCTGTAAATTTTACAGCCCCCCTAATGGTTGTAACTGCAGCCTTTTACAGCCCCCCTAATGATTGTAACTGCAGTCTTTCTCATTTTTAAACACATATGCTCTCAATATGTTAAAACTCTTTTTGGTGTGTGCACATGTGCTCCGAGCTTATCTACTTGATATATAAAGTTATAACTAACTCGTTTTAGAATAGATGTCTAATTAAATTAACGGTTGAACCCCAATTTTGAGGGTCCCACCGACTCGCCCCTAGAGCATCGTTGATGAGGTAAATCGGGGGATGTGCCTCAGCGAGCCAGGGTACAAGAGCTGTCATACTGGTGCTCACAAAGAGTCCAATTTCAAACCTTGTTAGAGGTAGAAATCGAACTCTTACACTGCGACTGCCAGCTCAGTTGAGACTACTTTAGTACGAGCCTTTTGCACCACTGAGCTATGCCCCGAGGGGCTATGTCTAATTATATTAGGTTTTGATACTTGTAACTTTGCCTTTTATGGCACGAGGTGGGACCTTCAAATTTGGAAATAATTTATAGCTAACATGTGAAGTGTACTAGCTCAACAACTCTTACCTTAACTAAGTTAGCTTCTGATTTAGAATTAAAGCCCTCGCTTGTATTTCAACTTACATCATTTTTCTAAAATTGGCTATCTTGCTACGCAATGATCACGTTAGCTAGATTGAAAACAAAGCTCTCGTTTGGCATGATCTAAAAATTTAAATTAAAGTCAACAATTATTTTAATCACACATTTCACGAAATCCACAACTTTTATTATTATTATTATTTTACTTTATTAACTTTTATCAAAATTAACTAAAAATTTGATTTTTAGCCCTTGTTTGACACCTATTTTGAAGAAAAAAATTGATTTGGATAGTGATTGATGAAAGAATGTGTGATTAAAAAAAAAAAGAGAGAATTTTTGGGTTTATGTGTAATATTATTTTATTGATAAAATGTGTGGTTGAAATGAAGAAAGAGAAAAAAAATGAGAATGAGAAAAAAAATGGATGTGAACTACATCAAACTAAAATTTTTTTTTCCTAGAAATGAAAAACCAAAAGTTGGAGGCAGGAGGAATAATTTTGACTTGAAGGTTGCAATTTTCTCTTAATTTTGAGGAAGAGACCTTGTTTGGCCGATGGAACCAAGCCGTGGGACTTGTGAGGGGTGACCAAGCAGATGATGTTTGGCTAATTACTAATTATCTGAGCTGTCACATAACTGGATTTGGGCTTTGTTTGTTGAGAGAAGCTTGAGGTACAGATGGGGGGTTCACAGACCCCCCACAGATACCTNGTGACCAAGCAGATGATGTTTGGCTAATTACTAATTATCTGAGCTGTCACATAACTGGATTTGGGCTTTGTTTGTTGAGAGAAGCTTGAGGTACAGATGGGGGGTTCACAGACCCCCCACAGATACCTTACAATAGGGGGGGTGGGTGAGATTTTTTTGCCATTTTTTATTATAATGCGGGACCCACTCATGTGAGTATTGGTAAACAATCTTGAACTATTTGTCTGTACATTAAGAATTATTCTTGTTTGTTTTTGTGATATTGTCCGGTCACTCGCATTTATTTCCTCTCTCATTCTAATCATGCAAATATAAATTTAGGTTAAACCTTATTAATATAAGCTGTTACGACCCAAATATAGAAGGCTACCACGTGACGTCACAGATCAAACAGTCTCAGGGTTCCCAAGGCCCAGCATGGGGTCCCCTATCCGAAGTCGTCATGCTGAGGACGAGGCCCTGCCACTCCAAGGCTTTGAGGGTCTGAAGTTGGCCATCGTCACCATGGCCCACACGTACTGACACGATCATGATGAGGGTCTCGATGTGAATGACTGATGTGACTGGAAAAAGTACTTACGTCCTATCTTGTCATTGTAAGAACATTTAATGCTTTGATAGGCTAGCAAAGTCAATTTGATGGCTAGAATTTGACGTCTTGATTAAGGTGTAAAGTGATCCGAAGGTCATCCTTTTATTTGTAATACTATAAATACCCCCACCATGCAACAATGAAAAGGGGGATGAAACGAAAAATACTTAAAACTACAATATTCTCTCAGAGATTGTCGGGTATTTTATCAATTGGTTTCTTATACAATCGTGCTGTGTTCACTGTCGGTGTCCGAGCGAAAGCATCTCGTGTAATCGAGCTCATCTTACGTTCATTTCCTGGACTTATCTTGACCACTGATTGACATAAGCGAGTTGCACTTGCCTTGCGGATACACGAGTGGGCCCGACATCTGTTGGCGATATTTTTTGAGGTCAACATAAGCCGTTGGCTTTAGACACGTGTCCACATACATTGTATGGCCGGCGACGTGGCCGGAAAATGACCGGCGGCGACTGCCACATTGTCAGAGTTTGTAGGTGAGAATTTATTGTCATTGTTGTATACAAACCGCGCACTTCGATTTGTAGTTGGAATAGTTTTAAACTTTTCCTGCGGTGTTTGAAACCAAAATGCAGAGTCGTTCTCTCCCCACCATTCTTTCATTTCCCTCTATATATATATATATATATTTCTCTGTTTCTTTCTCCATTGCCTTTTCTTCCCTCCTTTTCTCTCTTGTTTAATTACATGCATTCTTCTGCTTCTGTTTTCTACTGATTACAGAGGCAGAAAAAGGGAGAAAACGGAGCTTATTTTGGGTTTTTTTTTTCTAACATTTTTTAACCAGATCCTGATTTTCTAAGAAAAATCCAGGTCAATTTCGTCTGTTTTTCTCCAAAATGGAACGTATTTCGTCGACAACCCTTCTACCAGACACATTTCTGGGTGCAAGAGATGATATTACAGGGCAATTTATGATCATTTGGGATCAAATGAAAGCACCATTTATTGCACCTTTGCTTAGAATTGCTCTGCGTTTGTGTTTGTTGATGTCAGTAATGTTGTTCGTTGAAAGGGTGTATATGAGCATTGTTATTGTTCTTGTAAAAATATTTGGAAAAAACCCAGAAAAAAGATACAATTGGGAGACTCTAAAAGATGATTTGGAGATGGGAAATTCAGTTTATCCCACTGTTCTCATTCAAATCCCAATGTTCAACGAAAGAGAGGTCATTTTTATTTATTTATTATTTTTTTGGGAATTCTCTTCTTCTATATTATGCACATTTGAGGTTAAATTCTTGTGTATGCATGCACAGGTGTATCAATTCTCAATTGGAGCTGCATGCGCCCTTTCCTGGCCGTCCGATCGTATTATAATTCAAGTTCTCGATGATTCAACAGATCCCATTGTCAAGGTAAATCCCAGATCATTCAAATATATCATTTTTTTGTTTGTATGTTTTCTTGATTTTTCTCGGTTTTGCATGCTATGGAATTGATAGAATATGGTGGAAATGGAGTGCCAAAGATGGGCAATCAAAGGGATAAATATTAAATACGAAACTCGGGACAATAGAAATGGATACAAAGCAGGGGCACTAAAACTGGGATTAAAGCACAACTACGTAAAGCACTGTGATTATGTAGCCATATTTGATGCAGATTTCCAACCCGAACCAGATTTTCTAAGGCGAACAATCCCCTTTTTAGTGCACAACCCAGAACTTGCTCTTGTTCAGGCTCGTTGGAAATTCGGTAATTTCTTGATCCATCATCAACATTTTACTGATTGTTAAGAGTCGACTGCATAAATTATTTTCCACGTCGTTTTATTTACGCAAAGATGTGTAACTAATTGTTATTAATTAGAGCGTGCTATACTAGTTCTAATATGTACAACTTGTTTCAATTGATTTAATTGAGATATTTCAATAATTATGTATTTTTTTCAAATCATCATCTCATCTAAAAATGTATGTTAATCATCATCCCGTCCTTGGATATCTTTATTGCGTCAACAAAAATGATACGTTCATATTGTATATGTAAATAGTGCATGTTTAATATACAGTATTATCATGTTCTATCTAATCTATTTGCCAAATATGTCGATGGGGTATACCGTATATGTGAGACAGTTATGTGATGAGGGGACCATTTAGAAGTGTTGAAGGAGATTTATAGTGTTTGGTTTCTTGATGGGAGGACAATTAGTGGACCTTTAAAATTTAATTTCTTTAACAGGGTTTTGTGAATTGTAATAAAAATAATTTAGTTGGTAAATTAAAAGATATTTTATGGCTTTGGAGTTGTTTTTCAGTAAATGCTGATGAATGCTTGATGACAAGAATGCAAGAAATGTCACTGGACTATCATTTTACAGTGGAGCAAGAAGTAGGATCAGCCACCCATGCTTTCTTTGGCTTCAACGGTAATAACCATTGCAATCTATAGGTGCTTTTTATTATTTTTAAATTTATTGTAAATAAAACTTAATTCGTTTCTGTTCGTAAACTTATAGGGACTGCTGGTGTGTGGAGAATTGCTGCAATCAATGAAGCTGGGGGATGGAAGGATCGGACAACAGTTGAGGATATGGATCTTGCTGTCCGAGCTAGTCTCAAAGGCTGGAAATTCTTATACCTTGGCACTCTCATGGTACCTAGATGCCTAGTACTTTTGTTAGTTTTAAGAATAATTTTCAACTTGTTATTCATCTCCATAGTCCGATACTGTGTACCAAACAAGCCATGTGTGTACTATATAGAAGAAAATGTTGTCACCAGTTCTTATTAGCCCAAGGCACGTTTCTATGTTCGAATTTCTCTTTTATTAACAGGTAAAAAGTGAATTGCCAAGCACATTCAAAGCCTTTCGCTACCAACAACATCGTTGGTCATGTGGTCCTGCCAATCTTTTCAGAAAAATGTTCTCAGAGATTGTAAGAAATAAGGTTAGTTTTTCAACGACTTTTTCCCAAAAACCATGTGTTTGTCTTGCAATTGAGTACTATATTGAACTGTTCTTTTCCTGTTTTTCACTGATATTTCTTGCAGAAAGTATCTTTTTGGAAAAAGGTCTACGTGATATACAGCTTCTTCATGGTCAGGAAGATCGTAGCCCATATAGTTACGTTCGTGTTTTACTGCATTGTATTGCCTGCGACTGTATTAGTACCTGAAGTTGAAGTTCCGAAGTGGGGATCAGTTTACATACCTGCAATCATTACCGTACTCAATGCTGTTGGAACTCCAAGGTTTGTCTCTTCGTGAGCTCAAGTATCGGTGCAGTTAATCTGTTATTTGTAATCAATTTTTATTGATGTTAAGTTTTAATGTTTTCGTAGATCACTTCATTTGCTGGTATTCTGGGTTCTTTTCGAGAATGGCATGTCATTACACCGGAGTAAAGCTACCTTCATCGGCTTGTTGGAGGCAGGGAGAGTGAATGAATGGGTTGTCACTGAGAAACTTGGGAATGCTCTCAAGTTGAAGTCAGCCATAAAAGCTTTTAAACGACCTCGATTTAAGATTGGAGAAAGGTATCTCTCTCTCTCTATATATACACACACATAAATATTACTTGAGCGCCTTCAATTAAGCACATTGTACATTATTTGTTCAATCTATGATACCTCGACTGAAGCTCCAATTGTCGTATATTGTCAACAGAATCCATTTGATGGAGCTCGGGACTGGTGCATACCTCTTCTTTTGTGGTTGTTACGACTTGGCATTCGGGAAAAACCACTATTTTGTCTACCTCTTTGTTCAAGCTGTTACCTTCTTCATCATGGGATTTGGTTATGTCGGAACCTTTGTTCCCCACTCATAATTAGTACTACCGAACTGCTCGACTGATCATCTGCTGTTCGTTACCACGTGCTTGCTTATTCTCTTTTCAGCACGACGCTGAAGTGGCATCTTCAGCAATATCGATCCCTTTGCAGTTTTTTTGCCGTTCGGAGAAAGAACAAGGTCATCCTTTAAGGTTAAGCATAAGAATTCAAGCTGGGACTTGAATGATTTGAAAAGTGAATTACAGAAGCATAAATGGGAGAGCACATTGTTTTTTTGTAGCAGGTAATTTAGAATGATTGTGAGAGAATTGCTAGCAGAATTTTACCTTCTTTTTTTTCTGGTTAAGTAAGAATTTGATCAAATAGTAACCTAGATGGAATTAATGTATTTTCTTCAATTTCTTTCAAACATAATAAATCCATTCGGGAGAAATGCAGCAAAATAAAATAATTATCCCTTGTTAGTTGTTATGCAAACATAGCCCCTGTTTGGTGGCATTTTTTGAAAAAAAAAATATTTTTTTAAATAATGATTTTTTGGAGAATGCGTGGTTAAGAAAATTTTGAATTTACATGTAAAATATTTTATTTTATGAATATGTAGAAAAAAGAATGTTAAAAGAATGAAATACAGACAAAGAGTTTTAATACTAGACAATTAATACAAGCCCATGTTTCGCCCCATTAAATTATAATTTTTCTTTTTCTTTTTATTAACCGAACATATTTCAATAAAATAATATTACGCGTAAATTCAAAAACTTTTACTTCTTTTTTAATTATACATTCATCAAAAAATTACAATCCCTCTAATTATAACGAGGATTAATGGGGGCCAAACAAGCGCTTAACAATACGAGGAATTATCAAAATGCATATTAAGATCTTGTTTGATCCCAATATTTTAAAACTCACTTTTTCACAAACTCATTTTAACAATACATTTTGCTCCTGTTTGGTGGAAATGAAAATTCGGATTTTAATTTAAGTAAAATTTAATAATTAATTTAAACTAAACATTCTATAAGATCCACAATTTTTCAATCACACATTATCAAATTCTACTAAAAATCTGATTTTAATTCTCATCAAAAGAAACTTTATAAGATTCATAATTTTTATTAGCTTTTCAACCATGCACAAACCTTGGTTGAATAGGTATTGAGAGTTCTTGTGGGATTCACAGCATTTTGGAGAAAATATTTTTGGCATGTCAATAATAATGCATCATCTATGAAAGATAACAAAACAACGTGTTGTGTTGTTTAAGGTTAGATCTCACAAAAAAATGAGTCCATCTTTGGACCAGACCAATGAATTCACTGATGATTTTTTAGGAAAATTGTAGCTACGGTACCAAACCTTTTATTTAGTTGTAAATTTTGTTTAAACCTTTCATTTGTACCACCGAAGGTAGCAATCCTTTCAAAAATCTGCATTTGAAGTTTAAATGGATGGAAACTGTTGGTTGACTAGAGAATTAGATTTTGGCTTATTTTGACCAATTTTTAAAAGCGTAACGTGATAAATTTACATTTTTCGCAAAAAAATAATATTAACTAATAAATCAAAAAACCAAAAAATAAAAACCAAAACCACTCACCCCCACCCCCACCATCTCCACTACCCCCAACCCCAACCCCATTCCAACCCTTTACCCCAAAATCATCGCTACCAACCTGACAACGCCTCCACCATCAACATCGCCTCGTCCACGACATTGACGCTAAATTTCACTATCCACACTAACAACTTAACCATTCTCGTCGTCTCACTCAGATTTCTATCCCAAAAATAAACCAAACATCCTGGGCTAGAATTGTACATTGAATTTTCTATCTCCGCCACCTGCAACTTATTGCCTCTCCACTGTCGGAACCACACACCCTCCCATATCCTAGTTTTCCATCTGGCAGATAACGTCTCATCACACCATTTCATTCACCACTAACAACACCTGAATACTAACACCACCATCATCACTGTCACAACAAGAACCCACTAACACCACCTGTTGAACCACCACTTCCAGTTGAACCCAATAACATCACCATCTACTGAACCACCACAGCAATAACCCACAACTAATTCCCCAGAAATCAACAGATGAAATCTCAAAAAGATATTAACATAAATCAACTAATCATACACCTGCTTCATTTGTCTTGCCGACCACAAACACAATACAATCCACCACTATTTTGTTAGTTGTTCAATGTGGCCAAGTGTTACAGTTGATGATTTGGGTCTCCATTGAAAAAGTCTATATTTGGGATGGGATCGATTATGAGGCTGAGAGAGAATATGATGCCTCCATTAGCACGATCGGTGGTAGTTGGTGTGGTGGTGGTGTTAATGTTAGTTGGGTGGTGATGCTGAGGTAAAGGGGTTTGGGGAAGAAGGGGATGATGGTGGTGGTATTTGTTTGATATATTTTTTTAAATTTAGCCCCATTTTGATACACATTAAAATTTTCATTCTCGTTCTGCTACTCATTTTCAACCACACATTTTTCAATAAAATAATATTTTCTATCACATCAATAAATTTTCCTTCTTTTTCAACAACACATTCTCAATTAATCTATTTTTCCAGAATACATTCTTTCAAAATAATATGGCTCAAACACACCCTCAATAATTAATATATTATATTGTGTTTTATGTTAAAAAAATGTGAAATTATCGTTTTGTCCTTTTAAACCTAGTCAAATTATGGTCAAGTTTTATTTTCTGGTTAAGTAACAGTCAAATCAACAATTTCCATCCATTTGGACTCCAAGTGCGGATTTTTGAAAGATTCGGTAACCACAGTGGTACAAACGAAAGGTTTGAACAAAGTGCGCAACTAAGTAAAAGATTTGATAACGTGACTGCAATTTTCCGTTACTTTTTTTTTCTTCTTCTTATAAATCGAGCTGTTGTCTGAGAATCCAACGCTGCACGGTCCGCCATAATGGTAAAACGCTTCTTAAGCCCTGGCATTCCCTCCAAATTCCATATTCCCATCT
>CAIGRR010443049.1:2537-13406 GCA_903798365.1 Fraxinus sp. 1973-6204 | reverse complement strand
ATACAAAATAAATTAACAGCTAAAAGAAATTCTTATAAGCAAACTGAAAGCTTAGCAAAGGTGTATCGTTCTATTAATTGATATAATGTGATATTTTAATTAAAAAGTGACACAAAACGTCGTGTCACTTTTAATAGAAATTAATCATAGTTGAATGTGCAACTGAAATAATTTATAAGTGCCGTGAAAATAACATTTGACCCTTTATCACCATTTTGATCTAAATATGAGAAAAATGCAAGCTCATGAAAATAGATGTTAATTATTATACATGCATGTAAATAGTGAAATGTATACTTGGATATGAGTGTTAAAATTATAACTAAATGCATAAATGAAGATGAATGACAAATACGATACATGAATTAACGTGAATGTTAATTAATTTAAAATTAATACCAAGAAATATATACACGACAATGAATGTTAAATAATTTAGGGTACATTTGATTGCTAATATTTTTCATGAAAAAAAGTGTTTTTACATCCAAATTTCTACATTTGATTGACATTTTTTTCATGAAAAATATTTCCTAATTTTAGTCACGTGGCCATATTTTCTTCAAAATTAAGGAAAATATTTTCTTAAGGGGAAGTAGGATTTTATTTTACAGGGAACCCCCCCCCCCNGATTGACATTTTTTTCATGAAAAATATTTCCTAATTTTAGTCACGTGGCCATATTTTCTTCAAAATTAAGGAAAATATTTTCTTAAGGGGAAGTAGGATTTTATTTTACAGGGAACCCCCCCCCCCTCCCCCCCTCTCTCTCCCTCTCTCATGTCCCTTTTCTTTCATCTACCCAACAATAAAAAAATGGACATGTATAATATTTTTTAGGTTGAAAACTAAATCAATCAAACATACTTAATTAATAATTTTCATACAAATAAGTTTTAAGCCATTAGATTGCCTAGAATTATTTTCTTTCATGTAAATTCTATAATCACAATCAAACACATCCTTATACTAAATGACTATAATTTATTTTTCAATTAAGTGAAATTGGATGCTAATTAACATACATGAATATGAATGATGAACGAATGAAAAATTCTAATTAATATTAATTAAATGAATGTGAATGTCAATTAATTGAGAATTAATAACATGAACATGGAAGTGAATGTGAATGTGAATTTGAAATTCTAATTAATATTAATTAAATGAATGTTAATGTTAATTAATTGAGAATTAATAACTGAGAATACATGCATGAACAATAATTTGAAGTATTTATTACGGTTTGTAAATTAAATACATATTGAAAAATGAAACGTGATTTATTATTGAAATAATTAAATTTTAGAAGGACTATAATCGTTCAAAAAAAGATTCTCACTTGATGTGATAGTTAATATATTATGGATGTCACAAAATACAAATACAAAAAAAAAAAATTGTATATACATCATCACTGTTAATCATAGGTTGCCAATCCTGCACAAATCATCTATCATCGAACATTTGGAATGTCATTTACAGTTTATCTTTGCTTCATCAAATACATCTTCATCTCATCTCATGAATATATTGCATGTCTTTCATTTGATACCCAGGAGATGGTTGACTCTTTTTTGCATGTTGTATGTTTGTGATTATGTATCACTTCTATTAGCCAATAGGTTGACTTGACTATAAAAGTTATTTAAGGAAGTGACAAAAATTATAATAAATAATAAATATTCAAAAAAATGACAACAACTCAAAAAAGTGAATCAATATTGAACACCAACTATAATTATTGACATTTTGACACCAACTAAGATAAGATAACGTTTTGACGATTAAAACACAATAAATGACTAGACAACAACATAACAATAAAAAATAAATAAAAAACTATATTGTTTGGCGCAAAAGGAAAATCACAAGACATATTTTGAACTAAACGAAGAGAATTGCATTCCGTTGTACCAACCTGAAATTCATGTTGCACAAATTGGGGACCTCTCGCAATGCTACTATCTTCCTATCCTCACCTTCTCCGCCAAAGCCACTGTTGGATCGAACCCTGGACTGAATAAAGTGTGCTCCCAATATTTGTACTGAAAATGCATTTGTGAAATGCGACTTTATTAGTTGAAGTGTTTTTTACTGGATTGAGACACATGGCTCTATATGGTTGTTGATTGCTGATTTTGGAAGGCTCTATGATTTCATCTTGGTTGTGTCGTTTCACTTGGCACAAGCGAGGGTTGGTTTTTCATTCCTCTCTTGATGATTGGTTTTGAAGTACAAAGAGAAATTCTCTCGTTTGGTTAGGGTTTTATTCTTTGATTCTTCATCTTTCGAAGATCTATTTTGAGAACTGAGATCTATAATATTTAGCCTCTGATGAGTGATATTCTAATTGAATATTTGAGAGAACGAGTGGGTCCTTTTTTAGTTGTTGTTTTCAGAGGGTTTTTGAGAAGTTTCTTGTTGATTCTTTGTAGATATCTTATTTTTCTTTTAGAGATAAGTGTTCATGTGCTATCTCTGTATATTAGTTAAATATTTGTAACATTTGTTGCCATTTTGGGATATTTAATACAATCGGGGATAATCCAATTTATTGGATGCTCAAATGGGGATGTGGGCATTAGATGTGGTCGTTGAACCTTCGAAACTTTGGCCGAAAGAAATCACTTGCGTTCAATCTTTAACTTTTTAACATTTAATTTTCTATAAGATCATTTATTCACTTCTCGACATTAATATCGTGTGAACTTGTACTTACAGTGGTATTAGAGTTATTATCGAGGAGCAAGATACCTAGATCTTGAAAAAGTGGTTGATCTGTTATAGATCTAAAACTTTTTCGAAAGTGTTGTCAAGGAAAACCGAAATAAACAAGTCTATACAAACTCTTTGGGTGAGATCTTCAATTTTTGTAAAGTTTACTTTTCAAAAATTAGGATTTCTTGATTTTTCCCTTGATTTACCGTACTCAATAACCCCTTGAGATTAATCTGTCCGAAGGCTCCTACAAGGCCTTGAGAATTAGAGATAAATCAAGTACGAATGTGTACCTAGAGGATATTGAAGGAGAAATCCCTGAAACATAGTATTGTAATTCTGTTACTGTGTTTTCCTTTGAGTTTTGGTCTCTGTGTTCTATGAGTGTGCTTGAAATTTGCTAAATTTGTGAAATCTTGTTTTACTAAGTGTATTACTGTGATTCGTGATTGATATTAATCTGTATATTTTTAATGTTCTTTGCAAATCTGAGAAAAATCGTCTTTAGCCTGTAAGTCATACATGTCTATAATATGGCTTCTACTAAGTTTGAAGTTAATCAGTTTGATGGAAAAAAAGGTTATTTCAATATGTGGAGTCAAAAAATGAAGGTCATTCTAATGCAAATGAGATGTATTAGGGCACTAGATGATAGTTGGCATGCCGACTTACTTCCTACAAAGAAAATTGAACTTGAAGAAGTTGCTTGGAGCACTATTTAATTGTACTTATCTGAAAATGTGATAAGAACTATTGGTGAAACAAAAACTGCTTCTGAATTGTGGGCTAAAACGCATGCTAAATATGTGACTAAATTCACTCCCGATAAATGTTTTCTGCCAAAACAATTCTTTTCTTTTAAAATGGATCACTCGATTGATTTGGATGAAAACTTGAACATATTTAGAAAACTTACTCAAGACTTAGCCAACTATGATGAAAAACTTTCAAAAGACCGTTCTAGAATATGGCATGGAAGAACTTACCACTGATATTATAACAAATGCCCTAAGAAATAAGGCTTTAGAGATGAAAGCTAAGTCCAGTAATAATCAAAATGGAGATAATTTGTTAGCTAAATGAAAAGCTTTTGGTAAATCAAATTATCACTCTAAATCGTTTAATGAAAATAAAAATAAATTGAGTGACAAGAATAAGTTCAAAAATATGGCTAAAGGCAATAAATGTTATTACTATAGAAAATTTGGTCATTTTGCTAAATATTGATTTAAGAAGAAAAATAATTCTAAAGAAAAGAGGTTTGATGATGGGAGTACGGCCTTAGTGTGCAATAAAGCTAAGGCTGAAATGGTTTAGTCCTTGTTAATGTGGAGAAGAAACTGAGTCATGAATGAATATTTGACTCAAGTTGTTCTTTTCATATGAGCCATAATGAAAACTATTTTCTTGATTTTGAAAAAACTATTGGTGGGCAATTTATAATGGAAAATAATATTAATAGTAAAGTTAGAGGAATATGGACTATAAAACTGTTATTAGATAATGGTAATGTTCTATCCCTGAAAGCAACAAGGTATGTTCATGATTTGAAGGGGGAGTCTGGTATCTTTAGGTATGTTAGATGATATACAGTTTAACGTAAATTTGGGTCAATGACATATTAAAATTTTTAAGGACAAAATTTTAATCATAAGTGCCCCTAAGAGACATGACCTCTATTCTTTGAAAGCTAAACCCTTACTTGGTCCGTCTGCTTTCACTTTATTTGGGAATTTTATACTTGCCAAACTGTGGCATGAAAGACTTAACTATATTGGAAAAAAGAGTTTGAATTCTTTACAAGCAAAATGAGTTTTTGAAAAATCAGATTTTGGTGATTTTGATTCTTGTGAACAATGTGTTATTGGAAAACAAGTCAAACTATCTTTTCCAACTAGAATTCATAAATTCCTAACAAACATTGGAATATTTACGTGGTGATTTGTGGGGTCCTGCTGCTGTGTGCACTCTATCTGATTTCAGATATCATTTGTTAATCATTAATGATTTTTCAAGAAAAAATTGGGTTTTCTTATTAAAAACTAAAGATGAGACATTTTCTGTTTTCAAAGACTGGAAAACTAAAGTTGAAAATAATTTGATCATAAAATAAACGTTTTGACTGACAATGGTTTAGAGTTTTGCAATCATGAATTCAATAAATTTTGCAAGGAACATGGTATTTTAAGATATAGAACTATCACCTATACATCTCAACAAAATGGAATAGTCGAAAGAATGAATATGACTTTATTAAATAAAGTTAGGTGCATGCTTTTAGTTCCGATTTGCCTAAACTGTTTTGGGGTGAAACTGTTAAAATTGCTACATATCTTGTTAATAGAAGTCCTACTAGAGCTCTAAATTTTGATGTTCCTAAATTTGTTTGATCTAATAATTCTGTGAATTATTTTCACTTGAAAGTGTTTGGCTGTGTTGCTTATGCTCATCAAAATATTGATAAATTAGAACCTAGATAACTTAAATGTGTTTTCTTGGATTATGATGAAATTGTTAAAGGCTACAAATAATAGGTAAAATGTGAAAAGGGTTATACGGTCATTGTTAGAAAAAAAAAGTCATTTTAATGAATCTTTAATGCCATGTTTAGAAGGAAAAGAAAAATGTTTTAATTGAAAAAGATGTTCAAATTGAGGTTGAGTATTCTCAAGTTAAGCAAGATACTCATGTGACTGCTATAGAGGAAATTGTTCTTGATGAAAATGTCACTTTACCAGAAATCGAGAATGATCAAGAAGTTGATTAGGCATACCAATCTGATCCTACAACTCTTCTCCTTGATGAGTATAAACTCACGAGAGATAGGGAGCATAGGCAGATCAGACCTTCTACTAGATATGAATGTGATGACTTTGTTTCCTTATTTACTTATCAAGAACAGTTTCAAAAATGAGCCTTAACTCCTATGATGATGCCATTAATTGTAAAGAAAGTGAAATCTGGACAGATGTCATGGAAGATGAAATGGATTCACTCCTTAAGAATAAAACCTAAGAACTTGTTAACAGGCCTAAAGGACAGAAATTGATTGAGTGTAAGTGAATCTATAAAGTAAAAGAAGGAGAAAGAGAGTAAAAATGTTAGATATAAAGTAAGACTTGTTGTAAAAGGTTTTACTCGAGAGGAAGGTGTTGATTACACTAAAAATTTTTCTCCTATTGTAAAATATACTACTATTAGATGCCTGTTTGCTCTTGTTCCTCAATTTAAATGGAAACACGATCAATTAGATGTTAAAACTACCTTTTTGTATGGTGAATTAGATGAAATAATTTACATGAGATGAGCTATTGGTTTTATAAAAAGAGATAATAAAAATATTGTTTGTCTCTTAAAGAAATCATTTTATGATTTAAAACAAGCACCTAGATAGTGGTACAAAAGATTTGATACCTTTGTTCTAAAACTAGGCTTCAAAAGGAGTCGTCTAATACCTGCTTATACTGTAAAGGTAATGGAGGTAAAATAAATTGTATTTAGTCATTTATGTGGATGATATGTTGTTTGCCAATTGTGATAGATTTGAGATTGATAATATTAAACTAAAATTGAAATCTGAGTTTGATATAAAAGACCTTGGTTCTGCTAAAAAGATACTAGGCATGCAGATTTAGAGAAATAAATAAAATGACTTGCTATTTTTGAATCAACATGATTATGTGATTAAAATTCTGAAAAAGTTTAACATGTATGACTATAAACATGTAACCTTACCTCTTGCTAATTATTTTAAGTTGTCTTCTGAATACTATTCTAAATCTGAAGATGAACATGGTAGAATGTCTAATGTTCCTTATGCAAATGATATAGGTTTTGTCATGTATCTGATGAATTGCACAAGACCTGATCTTGCATATAGTATTAGCATATTAAGCAAACTTATGAGCAACTCTGGTGAAGAACACTTGAATACCTTAAAATGGCTATTAAAATATCTTAAAGGCGCACCTAATTTAGGTTTATTGTTTAAATCTAGTAAATATGGTGTAACTTTAAAACGAATATACAGATTTTGAATTTGCTAGAGATAGGGATAATATAAGATCAACTTCATCCTATTTCTATAGCTTATGCGGAATTTTCGTAAGTTGGAAATCTCAACTTCAAAAGGTTGTTGCACTATCTTCTACTAAAGTAGATTATATAAAAAAATGGAATCTGGTTAATTGGATTATTATCTGAACTTGGATTTGTGGATAATCATGTTATACTTTTTTCTGATAATCAAAGTGCTATTCATCTTAGTAAAAATCATATGTTTCATGATAAAATAAAGCATATTGATGTCAAATACAATTTTATAAGAGATGTGATTTCAAAAGGAAATCTTAGAATTGGTAAAATTGCCACACAATTTAATCCATCTGACATGGGTACAAAAGTGAGTCCTTTAAACAAATTTGTTAATTGTTTGAAACTTTTATCTGTTGATTCTATGTAATGCGTGTATAGGTACTTAGAGAAAATGAAAAGTGAAATTGTAGTGATTCTCTTGGCTGCAATTATAGTTCTAGATTCTTGTAGGTGAAGATTGCTGAATTGGAACCCTGTACTGAATAAAGTGTGCTCGCAGAATTTGTATTAAAAACTCATTTGTGAAATGCTTATTGGTTGAAGCATTTTTTTACTAGATTGAGACACGTGGCTCTATCTTAACTGTTGATTGCTGATTCTGGAAGGCTCTATGATGTTATCTTGGTTGTGCCATTTCACTTGACACAATCGATGGTTGATTTTTCATTCTTCTCTTAATGACTGGTTTTGAAGCAGAGAGAAATTCTCTCGTTTGGTTAGGTTTTTATTCTTTGATATACTTAGCCTCTGATGTGTGATATTCTAAGTAAATATTTGAGAGAACAAGTGTGTTCTTTTGAGTTGTTTTCACAGGTTTTTGAGAAGTTTCTTGGTGATTCTTTGTAGATCTATTATTGTTCTTTAGAGATAAGAATTCCTATGCTATCTCTATGTATTGTTGGAAATATTGTTCAAAACAAATAAATAAATGGAACGCCTTTATTTTGGCCTAAAGCTCGTATAGGCCGTTGCAGGGATTAAATGCCGTGCAATTGGTTGTTCTATGCTACAGCATATGGTACCGCATAGAACAACCAGTTAGCCGTTAGATAATCATTTTATGGCCGTTGTCTTTTTGAATTTGGTGACTTTTCATATGAATTTGGCACCATTTCATGGAAGACATTTGATAGTTAAATTCTTTATAAGGCTTGATTAATCCTACAATTCATTTGTCATAATCCCTTTCAGCATCATTTCAATCCGAGAGGAGGCAAATATAGTTTGAGGACAACGAATACGTGTTCGGGCCTTCATTTTTATCTTCTCATTGATCTTCTTTTGTTTTCTCCAATTTTCTAGTTTTTTTTTTTTATTTGCTTTCATCTTCATACCTCTTTGTGCACTTTATATATCTTCCATCAACACCATGTATTGGTTAAACATTTGTAACATTTGTTGTCATTTTGGACTATTTAGTGCAACCGAACATAATCTAATTTAGTGGATGCTCAATGGGAGATGTAGGCATTGAATATAGTCGTCGAACCTCTGAAATTTAGGCTGAAAAATTGCCTACATTCAATCTTTAATTTCTGCACATTTTTATTTTTATAGGATCATTTATTTCGCTAACCTTACCCTTACAGCTATCATCACATCGTCAAATCAATACCTCGTGATTGTTCCTACGTCAATGACACCCTCTATAACCGTGATTGTTGTATCCGTGTCTTTCATCATCAATTTGTGGTAGGGTTTTCCTTTGTGTACAGAGTAAGGGTTCACAGAACCCCTACAGAGTACACACAATAGGGGTGGGTGGAGGGAATTTTTGGATTTTTTTATTAAGGTGGGTCCCATGCGGGATCCCCTATTGTGTGTACACTACAACAAAAATAGTCTATGACAACATTTGTACTTGTATTGCAAATCGAAGTGTTGTCGTAGAGTCGAAAGATATGACAATGTCAACGTTTAAAAAATGTTGCCGTAGCTATTTACGATAACGTTTGCCGTAGATAGCGACAACAACGTTTGGCAAACGTTGTTGTATGGTGGTTTTTTTTTTTTTTTTTACAACAACAATTTATACAAATAAATTGACAAAATTGAAAATGCAACTTATGAACAAATTTTGGAATTACATAAAAAATTGATAATTTCATTACAAATTTTTGAATCCATACACTTGAACATTAGAATGTGATACAACACCATTTAAATAAAAAAAGAGCTTCAAAATGAAATAAAATGGTAAGGGAAAAACTCGATCATAAATGAAACACATAAACTACTATCTTTCTTATTTCCAGATGTTTTCACGACTGCAGCACGTTCTTCAACAGCTTTCTTCTCTTCCTGAGTCTCCTCACCAAACAAAATAAGTTGTACCTAGTAGAGAAAAAGTACATCTCTCTGAAGACATAGTTCATATACAATAGGGAGGAAAAAATTCATAAAGGTTCATAGAAACAAAAATCACAAACCAACCTAGATAATTTCTAGTATGCGGCGTAATCGATACTAATCATTTGCAGCTAAAGATTGGGCACTTGGATCGCCTGCTTTATCCAACATTTGGACAGATGCATCCCAATCACCATCTCTCTGAAAATCAGCAAGTTCAGAATGCACTTCAGAAATGATCTATAGCAAAAATTTGTGAGAGAAATAAACTAGGGATGGATAATTCAAGTGCATCAAAGTCAACAACTGAAATCCACCCTGTAATTATTCAAATAATTAGAGGGGGAAAGGCAACCTCACACAATAGGCATATTGCAAAATTAGTATGTAATCAAAAATATTTTTGGCAATGTTCATATTAAAAGTACCAAGTATTTCAAATGTATCCAAAGACGCTATTGGATCGCCATTTGTAAAAAAAATTCTCAACCAAAATCACATTGTGAAGAAGATTCTATAATTGAATATGAAATATGTTTAGTGGCAGAGCAACCAAAAAGCAGGTAAAGATACTTGTTTTTGCATTCATGTTGCCCACATAAAAAAGTCAAAGCAATCAATATAGCTAAAAAGGGTGATGATGAAACCACCTAGAAAATAAAGCTTACCTTGAAAGTAACATTAAAATAGCTTTATAGGCCATGGGTCCTGTCTTCCCACTTTTCAGATTTTCAATGAGTTCATCACGCTTCCAGTGCAATTTCCTGCCTTTTGGATCCTCACTCCCACAGAAAATTCTACTTACATAGTCAAGTTCTCTAGTCAAAGCTTTCTTATCCCAGCTTGGTGCACAATGCTGGAAGGTATCTTTCACCCAACCTAACAACTCAGATGTCCTATTGTAAGCTCGACATCTGAATAGCACTTCTGCTGAGCTAACCCCATTCTTAACACGAGCCCATACCAATTTGAACATTTCGAATGGCACAATCTGTGTGAGTCCAATGAGAACACTGATCACAACCAATCCATTAACATGTGTTCACCTTAAAATCAAATTTGAGATAGATCAATATGCATAGGTTACAGAAACCATTTCTCTTAGAGCACCTTTCACAAGTATAGTCCTCTGCTGGCAGTGCACTTCACATGCATCGGCGAGACTAGGGAGAGGGACGTCTGCAGTCCTCCAGGTCGTGGCTGTTGCCGTGGGGACAACGTTGAGGACTGGTGATTGAAGTGAGATCCAGAAGATTTCCCCATCTGGAAATACCTTAAATGAATTTGAAGAGTAAAGATCAAAGTCCACTCAAAGTTGGGTTATACAGAAGCAGGCCAAAAGTTAGCATATTTTTGACCTCTGAATTTTACCCTTAGTGACAGTATAAGGTAGTCAATTACAGGCATACTCTCTAATTTGTACTTTTTATGGAAACATTTGGATCTACGGTACAAACCTAAATTTGCAAGAATGTTAACCAATCATCTTCAATTAACATAGGGTTCTATGTCGTCACATACGAACCATTTCAAGCCCAACACAGCAAGCAGTTAACTGAGAGTAATATGATACACCCACTAGCCATTATGATCTCATAATGGGGATTAGTTACAGTGAATAACATCTAGCATGTTTCTCTCTTCTAGAAACTATACATGAACCTCTAAGATTAGCAAACATCTCCCTTTTTTTTTTTTTTTTTT
>CAIGRR010443010.1:0-20272 GCA_903798365.1 Fraxinus sp. 1973-6204 | reverse complement strand
AAAAAAAAAAGAAAAAAAAGTGACAATTCATTCTGGGTTTAAAAGTCCAATGATAATAATATTGGTGAAGAAAAAGGTCCAAAAGTCACCCGCACGAGTTTATTGGTGTAATTGGCTGGTCGCACTCTAAATAGTAGATACAAAAAGTCCTTAACTAACCCATGAAAAGTAACATAAAGTTTGTTAAACCAAATGTAAGAAAAACACAGCACTAGCAATTAGAANGGAAATAGTAGAATATATTAAAATGAAAAAAAAAAAAAAAGAAAAAAAAGTGACAATTCATTCTGGGTTTAAAAGTCCAATGATAATAATATTGGTGAAGAAAAAGGTCCAAAAGTCACCCGCACGAGTTTATTGGTGTAATTGGCTGGTCGCACTCTAAATAGTAGATACAAAAAGTCCTTAACTAACCCATGAAAAGTAACATAAAGTTTGTTAAACCAAATGTAAGAAAAACACAGCACTAGCAATTAGAAATTATGAATAGGTAGAAATTAAAATTAAAATTTTAATATATTTTGATAATAATTGATAAAATGTATGGTTCAAAAGTTATGGATCCCATAAAATATGTGGTTAAAATTAATTGTTCACTTTGACTTAAAATTTTGAACCAAACATGTGCTTAATCTTCTCTTTGTCTGGCTTAAAAACATAATCCACCCACCAATGCCAATTGTTTGTCTTGGCTTTGCAACTTTGCCCAACTAAAGGGAAAATACTTTTTGCATATATATTCGCATAGAAATAAAATGTTAAATTTAGTGGTGAATAAATGATTAATATTTGTGGGTACATCGAAATTTGTGAATAACAATGGCTCAAAACATTTACAAACATGACCAAATACGTGCTTCGTATCCAATCTTTTGGATTTCAAAAGTCACGCAAAATGAATCCTTAATATTTTAAATAATAGAAATGATTTCTATTTAGAATGTCCAATAAACGAGTTGAACTGTCCTTGTTTGGGCTCCATTTTAGAACAAAATATGTATTTTTCTCATTCTTATTGTCAATCAGACATTCTCAAATAAAATAATATTATACGTAAATTCTGAATTTTTCCTTATTTTGTAACCTCACATTTTCCAAAAATTCATTATTTCAAAATACACTTTTCTTCAAAAAAAAAAATTTAATGGAGTCCAAACAATTATTTACTCAATAAGAAATTGTTTTGAGAATCCAACCACACTTGTAATATTAATTGTACTTGTATGCCATTTGGCAATAGTACAGCAACTTTCAATCATACATTTATACAATAAAATATTTTATACGTAAATTAAAATTTTTTTAATATATTTTAATTACACATTCTCTAAAAAATTTCTATTCAAAATTTTATTTTTGCCAAAAAAATGGCATCAAACATGGGCTTAGTAGAAAGGGAACAATTTTGTGACTGAATATTTTCTTTGCTTTAATATTTTCCACAAACTCTTTATTTTCGTTGATCAGTCAAAGCACTTCTAGAAGGAATCGTGTATTGTGCACTACTCCACTCACAATCTAAGACTCGGTATAAAGAAGGGGCCCACGTGAAATAATTAATTTTTGACTTTTAGTCTCAACCGTGTAAAATCACAACTCTCCGATGACTTTTCTTGCTTCACTCAAGACATTTCTCAACTACATCCAATTCAATTATGCTCTTTGTACATTATTTACGTGCAATTTGAATAACATTTGAAAATGTGACAAAATCGAAGTTATTGATTTTTGTAAGTGTTAAAAAAAATAATAGTAAAATAGTGTGTCAAATGGTACAATGTAAAACAGAATGTCAACTAAAATGTATGTGAAATGTATCCAATTGTTTTGTATATCTAACCAAATAATATACTCTTTTAAAATTGGATGGAAAATATTTAGGTAGAAAACATTAGAAGTTACTCGACTTTGAGCAAAGTTCAATTTTAATTACGTTTTTGTTATTTCAAACTCCTCGTTGAAGTTTAAATTTCCTTACTTACAATTCCATCAAAACTCAACCTTTTATTTGAGCATGTTAGAGCTCCATTTTTATTGAAAAAAATGCATTTTAGAATAGTAAATTGATAGATAATATATGTTTTAAAAATGAGGAAATTTTTTGTATCTGCGTGTAATATTATTTTATTGAAAAATGTGATTGAAAAAAAAAAGAAAAATATATTTTGAAAATAATGGGGAACAAACAAGGACTATAATTGCCTAAACTTTGTAAAGACGAAATTGTGTAAACCTTCGTAAAAATTGGATGGAAAATGTTGGGGTAGAAAACATTAGAGGTCACTCGACTTTGGAAAAGTTTCATTTTAATACCCTTTTTTTTATTTCAAACTCACTCGTTGAAGTTTCAACTTCCTTCTAATTTAGTTACAATTTAGTAAAAACTCCATTGTCTTTCTTGAATGCCATTGAAGCGAACTTTGTTTAGTAGCAAACAAGATAAACTTGAAAACGAGAACATAGCACTCAACCCAACCCAACCCAACCCATTTGGACGGGCGTTGGAGATGAATTGTTGATTTAATGGATTTGGATGGTTTTTTGTCATTAGACACCGATTTTACAATTTTAACAAAGAATTGAAGATCACAAGACTAACGAAATTTTGAGCTGGAATTAAGTCATATTAGAATTTTTATTAATAAAGTATATGTTGTTATTTGAAAAAAATAAAGAAATGAATCGGAGATCAACTTCTTCCTTATCAAAATATTTAGAGACCAACTTGACAATAAGCTACCGTTTGACCCCCATTTTAATGAGTTTTTGTTTTTTTTTTTTTTTCCACAACTCATTTTTTCTACCGTATTTGGCGGACAACACCTTCCAACCACTCAATTAGGTGTCAAAGATGTATACAGAAATGATAATGCCGTTGAGACTTTATAACTATTTTGCCCTGAGATGTAATTGGAAATGTACATAATTGCCATGCACCATTTTTAACCCTACCATTCCATTCTCACATCCTACTGCGCCGTTCCTTCAACCACTATACTCCACAACGAAGAAATTGATGGAACGCAACCCCAATCGAACCTCCCTGTTGCATTTTTCACTTGAGACCATTCAGAAGTTTCACGCCCCTTCACCATTCCCTTTCTCCGTATCAGCATCGCCTCTCTCCACTTCTTTTCTGTCAAGCTAGTCCATAACTTTCATCTTCCACGCCTCAATCGAACCTCCTTGTTAGGTTTTCCACCGAATAGCAACACTTTAGCAGAGCAATTTCCACAAAAAATTCATCTTCTCCGTGTCAGCATCGCCTGTCTCCACCTCGTTGTGTATAAATCCAAAGAACTTCATCTTCCGCAGCTTTACATCGACGACAATAATAGAAAAGTGAGGTCCTTAGAGATGGCAAAAGACGGATCCCAGTGGCACTCTTACCCCAAACACATGGTAGGCAGTTTCATCTTTGATTTTCATCCCCAATATTTCGTATGCTTGCAGTGTCTTTCTCTGGTTGGAATTGGCCCATCTTCCACGGAAACTGTGATCTGCCCGTAGTTTTATTTTATGATTTTCGCAACCAAATTTATCTTATCCTGGAAATACGTTTATGCGATAGGATTAGTCCACAACGGAGTTGTAATGTGCCCATACAAAATGGTTTATGTTTCATTTCATGAATTTTGAGCTTATTGTTTCTGCAAATTTTCCGTTGCAGCAATATGCTACCGGTAGCCTGGACCACTTCAACCGTACGTCATGCACCCGCAGGAACCCTAGCATGTGGTCCATCGTTGAAGACCATTTGTCATTATTTTAGGAGGGTCCTTCGCACATACGTAACGTTCTCGGCAAACATGATACAACCAAATCCGAGGTACAATGAAGGCGCAACTCACCATCACCCGAATTCGGAGCGCTATCCCCTATTTCAGGATTGCATTGGTGAAATCGATGGAACACATGTAAGAGTTGTGCTACCACGACATAGAAGAGAAAACTTCATTGGTAGGAACTCTAACACAGAATGTTTTGGCCGCCTGCGATTTCAATCTTTGTTTCACGTTCGTATTGTCGGGAACCATAAGGAAAACACACTACAGTCGCATATTGACCCGAGCTGTACATAGTTCAGAGGTCAATTTTCGCAACACATGAACTGAAAATATTACTTGGTTGACTCCGGGTTCACACATAAACCTGGGTATATGGCTCTCTATAAGGACTCTGATATTAGATATCATTTTCAAGAATTTGGAAATGCAATAGATGGACAACGCCGTCGGTTTCGAAATGCACTCGAACGGTTTAATTCCCATCACTCCTCGTGTCGTAATCTTATTAAGCGTGCATTTGGTGTTTGAAAACAGAGATGGAAGATTCTTGATCGGATGCCTGGTTACATATGCAAGGCGCAAACTGTTGTGGTCATGGCCATGATGGGAATATATAATTTTCTAAGGAGAAACAGTCGATTGGATGAGGGTTTTCCTAGAGCCGAAGAAGTGGGTAACGACGAAGTTGAGATAGACCTACCTGATGAAGAAGATAAAATTGTCGTCGAGCTAAATGCAATAGTTGAAGAGGACATTCCGTGGCAAGTACTACGCGATTATATGGCACATGCACTACATTAGTAGTTTTGCAACGCTTTTATTTTATTGTTTTTGGTATGTAGTATGTATTCGTAATTTCGCTAAATACCTCGATGTCGAGGAACACTTCTTCGTACAGTCGCATTTGAGCATGCATATTTTTTATTGAATATTATTGATGTTGTTGGTTGAATTTGTTTCTCTTGCTTCTAATAGTTTGATTTTTCACGTTATTTGTGTAGCAATTTTTACTTTTGAATGGAACTAAACAATCAATTCAAGGGCTAAAATGAAAAGCTAATAATTTAAAAACAGCGCTCCAACCCTAAGGGTCCGTTTCATTGTAAAGGTGAAATTTGGGTGGAAAGAAAATGAATTATAGAAAATTAAATTGCTTAGAATTTGTTTTACTAGGAATTGTAATTAATTGTGTTTGATTGGTATAATTTTCTGCCTGAAAAATATTGAAAGTTTGGTGTCCGTTTGGTTTCGTTTTTCATGAAAATTGTCTATTAAAGTGATGATTTTTTATTTTTTTTTTATCATTGGGTCTAGAATTTGTTCCAATTGCCAAAAAAATAAATAATAAAATTACCATATCGAATATCATTCGTTTGACTTTGTTTTACAAGAAAATTGTCAATAAAAATAATAAATCTTTTTACCATTGTGTCTAGAATTTTTTCTAACTGCCAAAAAAAAAAAAAAAAAAAACTGAAAAATAAATTTTCACCAAATTGGTAGAAATTGGCTTTCCACAAAACCAAGGAAAATGTGAGCATGTGAGCAAACCAAGAAAATGAATTCCATGAAAAAAAAAAAAGAGTCAAAAAAGACAAAAGGGAGAGTTGGAATTTGTTTTCCATTTTTCATGAAAAATAATGGCGCCCTAAATGCACGTGGTCACAACCATCCTTGTTGTCTGAGGGCCCACAATGGTTGGAAAAAATTGGTAAAAACACATGCTACCGTTTGACACCCATTAATTTTTCTTTCTCATTCTCATTTTCATTTTTCATTTCAAACACACATTCTCCTAATAAAATAATATTACACACAAATCAAAAAATTTTCATCACTTTTTCACCACACATTCTTACATCAATTACTATTCCAGAAATTTTTTTCTACTCAAAATGGGTTTCAAACAGGGGTGAACATTGCAATCCCGTTTGACACCCATTAATTTTTCTTTCTCATTCTCATTCTCATTTTTCATTTCAACCACACATTTTCCTAATAAAATAATATTACACACAAATCAAAAACTTTTCATCACTTTTTCACCACACATTCTTACATCAATTACTATTCCAGAAATTTTTTTCTACTCAAAATGGGTTTCAAACAGGGGTGAACATTGCAAATTTTTCTTTTGAAAATTGGATGAAAACTATTTTATCAAATATATCTATTTATGGTGGCCAAAGCAAAATATATATTAATTTATGTGATATTACTTCATATGCTACAAAAAGTAATTTTAAAAAACTTTTAAGGGAGTGTTCGGTATAATTCATAATCTAATTAAAATTGAAAATATAGTTGTTAATGAATTTCACTCGTCTAATAAAAATCAACAATAACGATTAATTTTTTAATTTTACTCCAATTTTAATATCTACCAAACACACTCTAAGGGCATGTTTGGTCGTGCTTAAAATCCAATTAAAATTGAAAATATAGCCATTGGATCCCACTCGTCTAATAAAAGTCAACAATAACGACTAATTTTTCAATTTTAATCCGATTTTAATCTCTACGCCTTAAATGTTTTGCATCATCTCTCTCTTACGTCATACTTTTGATGCTTTTTGGGACTATATTAAGCTTGGGAGTATTGAAATCAGGCCTCAGGTTTCACACGCACTTCTGGGCATCTTAAACACCTCCCACCACCGCACCATAATACTAAACCACCACACTTGGCCACCGGAAAACAATTCAAATGACAGAACTGCCCCTACTCTACCACAAAATCCAACTACCATTTCTCATTTTCCTGGTCTGCTACATACCTTTTTTGGTAAATTCACAATTCTCACCGGCCGAAAGAACCACCCTACTCAACCTGAAACAAAAATGGGGCAATCCACCAATGCTCAATTCCTGGAACTCCACCTCCTCGCCGTGCGATTGGCTGGGGATCCGATGCTCCGGCGATGGCTCCGTCACCGGAATTTCGGCCAAAGAATACGGTATCACCGGAGAAATCCCTGGTTTTATTTGTGACCTCAAGAACCTCACTGCCCTCGAACTTGCCTACAATTTAATCCCTGGAAACTTTCCTACTGTATTATTCGACTGCTCAAAGCTTCAATTTTTAGACCTCTCTCAAAATTACTTTGTCGGCACCCTTCCAGCTGATATAGACCGGCTCTCATCACTCCAGTACCTTGATATCAGCGCCAACAACTTCACCGGCGATGTACCTCCGGCCATCGGAAACTTGAAAGAGCTAAAAAGTTTGTACATGTACATGAACTTGTTCAATGGTACATTTCCGGCAGAGGTTACCAAACTGGTGAACCTTGAGAATCTGGAAATGGCTTATAATGACTTCTTGCCGGCGGCCATACCGCTGGAGTTCGGGAAAATGACGAAAATCAAGTATATTTGGTGTGCAAGGGCGAATTTGATAGGCGAAATTCCGGCAAGTTTTGCCAATTTTTCCGGTCTTGAGCATTTGGATTTATCATTAAATGATATGCATGGGGAAATTCCAAGTGGGCTCTTATTGCTAAAGAATTTGAGTAATCTTTACTTGTATAAGAACCAGTTCTCCGGTCCAATTCCATCGCCGATAGAATCATTAAATCTGATTGAGATTGATCTTGCCATGAACAACTTGAATGGAACAATTCCAGAAGATTTTGGGAAGTTGAAAAAGTTGGAGCTCCTGAATCTGTATTCAAATCAGTTGTATGGAGAGATCCCACAAAGCATAGGCCTAATCCCAAGCTTGAAGAATTTCCGGGTTTTCAAGAATAAATTGAGTGGAAGTTTGCCCCTTGAAATAGGCCTTCACTCGAAGCTCGAAGCATTTGAAGTTTCCGATAATCAATTCACCGCAAAGTTGCCGGAGAATTTGTGCGCCGGGGGAACTTTGTTCGGAGTAGTTGCTTTTAACAACAATTTAACCGGAGAGATTCCAAAATCACTTGGAAATTGCCAGACTTTACGCACAGTGCAACTCTATGGAAATAATTTTTCCGGTGAGGTTCCATCAGGCCTTTGGACTGTATTGAACATGACTAGCTTGATGCTGAGTGATAACTCTTTCTCCGGTCGGCTCCCAGATCGAATAGCGTGGAATTTTACCAGATTGGAGATCGATAACAACAAATTTTCCGGTCAAATTCCTGCTGGAATTTCATTTTGGGCAAGTCTGATTGTGTTCAAGGCTAGTAACAATACGTTTTCAGGGCTATTTCCTGTGGAGCTTACTAGCCTTCATAAGCTTATCACTCTAAAACTTGATGGAAATTCACTTTCTGGTGCACTTCCATCCAAAGTTATATCCTGGAAATCTCTTACTGCATTAAATCTTGCCCGGAATAAACTATCTGGTCCAATTCCCCCCGTCTTAGGTTCGTTACCCGATCTTCTTGATCTAGACTTATCGCAAAATCATTTTTCGGGTGAAATCCCATCAGAATTAGGCCATTTGAAGCTCACTTCTCTTAACTTATCTTCAAATCAACTCATAGGGAAAATACCAGACGAATTCAATAACATGGCCTATGGAAATAGTTTCTTGAACAATCCTAGACTTTGTGCCACCAATTCTATCTCAAATCTTCCCAAATGTAATGCCAAATTCCAGGATACCAAGAAATTGTCACCAACAATTCTCTCTGTGGTTTTAGTCCTCACAGCGAGTCTTTTTATAGTTACCATTTTGGTGACTTTATTCATGGTTAGAGACTACAGGAGGAAGAAGCTTAGACAGGATCTTGCTACTTGGAAATTGACCTCGTTCCAGAGGGTGGATTTCACTTTAGTAAATATTTTGTCGAGTTTGACAGAGAGTAATATGATTGGGAGTGGTGGCTCGGGTAAGGTGTACAAAATTGCCGTTGATCATGAAGGTCGGTATGTTGCTGTAAAGAGGATTTGGAGTGAAAGTAAGCTAGATTATAATCTTGAGAAAGAGTTTCTTGCTGAGATTGAAATACTTGGTTCAGTGCGTCATTCTAATATAGTGAAACTTCTGTGTTGTATTTCTGGTGATGATTCAAAGCTTCTTGTATATGAGTACATGGAAAACCAGAGTCTTGATAGATGGCTCCATGGGAAGAGGAGGAAAGCTTTAAGTCCAACAAGTTTGGTTCACGATATTGTTTTGGATTGGCCAGCGAGGTTAAGCATAGCCATTGGAGCAGCACAAGGGCTTTGCTATATGCATCACGATTGCACTCCACCAATCATTCATCGTGATGTGAAATCGAGCAACATTTTGTTGGATGCAGATTTCAAGGCAAAAATTGCCGATTTTGGCCTTGCCAAGATTATGATCAAGAAAGGGGAACCAAATACCATGTCTGCCGTTGCTGGCTCCTTTGGTTATATCGCCCCGGGTAAGAATAGTTCACCATACACTTGTAGCGTGTTTAGTAGGGAGGATTCACCATACTGCACAATACTAAAAAAATTATTTCTAATAATTTGCACTTATCATATACCACTCCATATTGTGCTCTCTTAGACCAAATAGCTAACTATGTTCCTTCTAACTGCAGAGTATGCTTACACTACTAAAGTGGATGAGAAAATCGATGTTTATAGTTTTGGGGTCGTGCTTTTAGAACTGGTGACTGGACGAGAGCCGAACTCTGGGGAAGAGCATACAAGTCTTGCAGAATGGGCATGGAAGCATTACGCGGAAGAAAAATCAACAGTCGACGTCCTAGACAAAGAGATTAAAGAACCATGCTACTTGGAAGAAATGATAACTGTTTTCAAGTTGGGGCTCAAGTGCACCAGTCCGTCACCTTATAATAGGCCTTCCATGAAAGAGGCTTTGCATATTCTTCATCGATGCAAACCTTTTGACCATTTTGGAGGGAAAAAGGCCGGAAAAGATCATGATGTGGCTCCGCTCCTTGGAAAAGACAAGTATATTTTGAGTTACAAGTCTAATTCAAAGAAATTGATGGATGAAAGTGATAACAGTTTTGTCAGCCTTGTGTGATACCTGGAACTATTGGAAGAACGGAGAAGACAATGAATGACGATTAGGACAGCCAAATGTGTACTAGATTGTGTATTTAGTACTTAGGTTCATGGTAATGTTTCAGTTAGAGCAAATGTTAAGAGAATTGAGTGAGAAAACTCTTGTTGAACAGGACTCAGGAGTGCTATTTCTGAGAGAATATGTAGAACAGTGTACTAGTAAATGTACAGGAGTGCTATTACATGTCCACATTTTTGTATTGTAAGAGGTTTATAATATTAAACAAATTACAATCAAGGCCAAAGTTACCTCCGTGCATGTTCACCTTCATCATGTGTCGCACCATGTGGAGCATAATGATACTGTTCACTTGCTCACTCGACCTTATTCTTATTGGTAGTTGCTACATGCAGTAGCACGCTTTCATATTTCTTCCATATATAAAGGATTTAGGATGAGGCTATTCTGTAACGAGAGTCGTGAAATGCTTTCTTCTTCTGTAATAGTGAAAGATCTTCGGTGGTAAGTGAACGTATCTTTGAATAAGCAGGAACACTATTAATCTCCACTTTAGTGCGTGTCTGATTTTGTGCCTTGTAATTCCAAAAACAGTGATCTCTCTCTTTGTTCTCTTTCCCATTCGAATCACTCACTCGCCTGCATGATTAGAAAACCCAAACAACACAACATTAGCAATGAAATAAGGCTTCTCGAGTAATCTAATAGCAAAAAGTGCACAAAATTTTTGTTAACCTTACAAACCTCGTTAGATAGAACTCGGTTCATCACATACGAGTGGCTGTTGAGACATTGAAGTGGAGAATAGAGATCCTTCTTACTAGTGGCCAGGGCTATTTATTCATCTTACCAAAAGTGCCAACTTTGTATAGAAGCATGTTAGCTGTTGATAAATTTGATAAAATACAAGAAACTGTTGACCATATGTTTCTATAGGAGATCAACTTCTACAATGTAAACATCCATTGTCATGTCGTCATAAAGGATGCCAAGAACTTGATAAATATCTTGTGCATCTTCAAATATCAAGTCACCGGCATGAAATTCACGGAGTTGGCCATCTAGATCAATCCAACTACACCCTGGAGTCTTGACAACTCCCTTCTGTTTCATTAAAACCCTCATTCTAGCAGAATCATCCCACCTTCTCATATTTGCATATATCTTTGATGATATCACATAGTTACCCGAGTTCGAAGGCTCGATCTCTAGGAGAAGCTTCATAACCCGCTCGCCAACATCTACATTCTTGAGTTTATGACAGGCACCAAGCAATGCACCTAATAAAATCTCATCTGGCTTTTCTGGCATCTTTTGAATGAAGTCCCATGCCTCATACACCCGTCCAGCACGAGACAGAAGATCCACCATGCAAGAATAATGCTCAATTTTCGGAACTAGTCCAAAAGATGAGCTCATCATATCAAACAACCGACGACCTTCATCTACTAATCCAACATGAACACATGCAGACAGTAATCCAACAAATGTAATATCATTTGGGCAAGCAGCGCCACCCTCCTGCGACATGCGCTGGAACAGTGATAGGGCTTCTTGAGCTCGCCCATGAAAAGCAAGTGCAGAGATCATTGCATTCCAAGATACCTCATTTTTTCGAGGCAGGTTCTGAAAAACTCGAAATGCACTATCCAAATTTCCGCACTTAGCATACATGTCAACTAATGCAGTAGCAACGTATACATCTTTCTGAAAACCTCTTTTCGATGCGTATTCATCAATCGATTTCCCAAATTCCAGAGAACCAATTGATGCACATGCGGAGAGAACTTCAATCAACGTGACTTCGTTAGGGTCAGTCCCTGCCTCCTTCATGGCATTGAATAATGAAATTGCTTCATCTGATGATCCATTTTGTGCATAACTGTTTTATATGAAAGCTTATAAGCTACATACGGAAAAGGAAAAATTCAAGAAAACAGCAACCCTTCTGGTTTCAAACTCGAAGTAAATGCACATGAAAATGGTAACAAATAAGAACAGGAAGTAGGAATAGGAAGACAAACACTAACCCAGTAATCATGGCATTCCAGGTGATTACTTCTTTCTTTCTCACGCCATCAAACACCCTCCTAGCTGACAATAAGTCCCCACACTTTCCATACATATCAATCAAAGCAGATCCAATATAAGTGTTCAATTCCATCCCCTTCACCATGACATACTCCTCAATCCACCTTCCCAAATTCAAATCCCCCAAGTCACAACATGCCCCAAGCACGCTAACGATTGACATCTCACCAGGCTCCAAGCCTTTCTCCCTCATCTCCCCGAACAACTCCACCGCTTCTCTAGCAAACCCCATCCTGGAATACCCCGAGATCATTGAGTTCCATGACACCATATCCCTCTCATCCATTTCATCAAACAGTTTGCGCGCAAAACCCACCTGGCCACACCGTGAATACATGGTGATCAATGAATGAACCACATGAAAATCGACGCACAACCCATTTTTCACCACCTCGCAATGGGTCAATCTACCCATTTTCAAGGCCGGAAGATTCCCGCAAGATATGAACACAAACGGGTACGTGAAATTGTCCGGTTTTACACCTAAAGATTTCATCTTTCCATAATATTCCAATGCAAGATTGAACTTTTGCCATGTAGTGGTAAGGCCCCGGATCATGATATTGAAAGCATAGTCATTGACATTGGGAATTTGAGAGAAGAAGCGAGTAGAGTAATCAAAGTCTTTGAGGAGAATGAGTTTGGCGAGCAAGAAATTGGATTTCTGAATGGAGTGAATAAGCATTTGGGCATGTATTTGTTGGACTGTTAGAGTGGATTTGCATTTTCTCAAGTGGAACAAAAGTTGATCTATGAGGGTTTGGTGGTTGTATTTGTGGGTGGCGATTTTAACGGAAAATGGGCGGGAAAATTGGTGTACGAGGAGCCTGGTTCTAAGAACTACCATTTGAAGAGCACAGGAGAAATAGGAGCATCTTATAACCCTTGTTTGAGCATTCTTGAACCTGCGCTTTCTCTAAATTGCGTGCCATAAAATGCAGCCAAACGCGATATAAATGTACAATTTGTCCTAGCTGGACACTTAAAAAACTTCCTTGTCATGTCAGCAACTGTTTCAATGAAATCCTCAAGGATGAACGAGTTTCAAGTTTTGAAATCTAGTGATGATGGGGAGATGGAGGGCTCAAACAATTGCAAAGGAACATCGGTTTTAGCCCATGTTTTAGCCCATTCTTTCTCCTTTTTTCTCATTCATTTTTCTGCAGTACTCATTTTCAACTACGCATTCTTCAAATAAAATAATATTACACACAAATCTAAAACTTTTTATCACTTTTCCACCACACATTCTCCCATCAATCACTATTAAAAAACTAATTCTTCCTAAAAAATAGGGGCCAAACTTTGTCCAACATTTTCACGCAAACAGTGCTACTCTTATCAAGTTTGGGTAAAAGCTCCAAATATAGGAAGATTATTATTCTTATTCGACTACAGTAGCCATCACATGTGAGCTTGCATAACATTACCAAAAGTTATTCATTTTTTAAATTAATAGATGCCACATAGTATGAATAACATTATACTTTTTATTTTCTTATTTAAATTTGCTCGAATTGGAAAGCCATGCACCAATATGTCTACATGAACAAATCAAAATCAAGAAACAGAACAGTGTTCATACCCAATTGACCCCAGAAACAATGCTTGATAAAAAAGGAAGTTAACATAGAAAATCATTATATATTCTGCATAATTTAATTTAAAATAGAGAATTGTTTCCTACATTATTAAAGGACTCCACAAATTCGAAAATGTCATGTCATCATACACTAAAGAGTACAAATCCTAGTTCCAATAACAATACATGCATATTCCAACATGAAAAGGTTACAAAAAATGAGGACAAAAGTCACTATCCAACTATCAAAGGTGAGTATCCTTGACAATTACCAAGTCCCACGAGTAGGAGAAGCAACATAGTGGAAAACGAGCTGTATGAAAATTTATTACTACAATGTGCCAAAAATTGTAGTTCTTGTCTTTGTAGAAAATGATAATCAAAACAAACAGGCTGTTCAAATCTCCACTTCAACCTCATCAAAACTGCGATCATAAGTCTCGTATGAATAATCTTCATCAAGATCTTCCATTGTTTTGCCATATATGAACTGTTTCGTTCCCATTGTGGTGAAAGGCATTAAACCAAATGCACGAGAAGTCTTGATCTCACGAGCAACCTTCCTCTGGGCCTTAGCACTGATTCTAGTCTGAAACAAGGGAAAGAGTTAACACAAAAGAATAAATAAAAATAAAAATAAAAGATCAGTCTCATTCCACTTATTAAGGGTGTGTTTGAGCCACATTATTTTGGAAGAATGTATTCTGAAATAGTAAATTGATGAAGAATGTGTAATTGAAAAAGAAGAAAAAGTTATTGATGTGATGAAAAATATTATTCTATTGAAGAATTTGTGGTTGAAAATGAGTAGAAGAATAAAAATGAAAATTTTAATGTGCACCAAACAGGGGCTAAAGGCCTGTTTGTTACGGATTATCAAATTCTACAGTAAATCAATTCTCATTTTCAACCACACATTCTTCAATAAAATAATATTTTCCATCACATCAATAATTTTTTCTTCTTTTCAACCACATATTTCCCATCATATCCCTATTCAAAATCAATTTTTCCTCCAAAAAATCTAAACCAAACGGGCTCATAGTAGATTAACTAATCAATTAGGGTTGATTTCGTTCGAGAGAGGTAATTAACTAAAATTGAAAAATCGGGTCTAACATAGTAAATGAGTAATTTATGAATTGGCTTGTGGAGAAATTAATTAGGAGACAGTTAAGCGAAACGATGAATTTCAACCACGTTTTCCCCTAAACTTTCCCAAGTGTTTGTGTTTTCTTATTTTGTAGATTTTTGGTTAATTTTCCTTATTTTCCAAAATCAAGTTTTATTGTGCATTTGTTTTTAGGTTAAACTAAATTGACTAAAGTTGTGTAATCGAAAGTAAACATTCCTCCAGGAATCGACAACCCAAACTCAAAAAGCCCACTTTATTACTTGAACACGACCTATGCACTTGCGGTATATAATTTTAGCGAACAGTAATCTTTCAAAAATGTTTTAAAAACTAATTCACCAATCTCTTGGTTAAATATTTTTGGGCTTTCAATTGGTATCAGAGCAAAGTGCTCATTTTTAAAAGATTTCATAATCTTGAGCAATGGCTAACCATAATCTTCAAAATCTTGAAGAATATTCTAGAAATTGTCATCCATTCTTTGATGGCACACACTATAATTATTGAAAAATTAGGATGATGATATATGTTCAATCCATAGATCATAATATTTGGGAAGTCATTGTATATGGTTCTTATATGACTACAAAAGTTATTAAGGTTGATGGCAAACCCAATCAAATCATTCCAAAAACCTAGAGAGGAGTATGATGAAGACAATAAAATAAAATTATCTTTAAATGCTAGAGCCAAAAACCTATTTTATTGTGCTTTAGATAGAAATTAATTTAACTATATGTGATTATGCATATGATATTTGGCATGCATTAGAAGTCACTCATGTTGGTACGAGTAAAGTGAAGGAAACCACGATTAATCTTTTAGTTAATTAATTTAAAAATATCTTCATGAAACAAGATGAACATATTGTCGATATGATTACTCACTTTACCGATATTGTTAATGGTCATAAAGGCTTTGATCGTAAATTTATTATTGGTGAACTTGTAAGCAAAATGCTTAGGTCACTATCAGAATATTGGAGTTTATTAAGGATATTGATATAGAATACCAAAGATATCAACTCATATCCATTGGAAGAGCTTTATGGTGCATTGTTAACTTATGAGCTCAACAATGCCAAAACTACAGAGAAAACGAGGAAAGGCAAAAAAGAATCAAATGAGCCATAAGCCCCAAATTGCTTTAAATCGACAATTGAAGAACGAACTACAAGTAAAAACATGAGTGATAAGAACTCGGTGATCTAGTTCTTCTTTTTAAGAAATGGAAAGGTCTTTGTAATAATCAAGAGTTTCAAAAGAAAAAGTTAGAAAATCATTTGCTCTGATTGTGACAAACTCGGACACAAAAACAAGAAAAGAAATATCAAGAAAAAGGTACTCCAAGCAATATGGGATGGAAGTGACAATGATATTGCGATGAAAATTACAGTCAAGAAGAAGTCGCCAACATGTACTTCATGGCAATCGAATATAAGGTATTTGAAAAAATGTTCATTGATGATTTATCTACTTCCTATGATGAAATTCTTGAGAAATTTGAAAAACTTGCCTTAGATTACTCCATTTTCAAAAAAGTAACACTCCCTTTTGAAAAATGAAATGAAGAATATTTTTGAAACTCAAAAGGATTATGATTCTTTGATTAAAGAAAACTCTTCTTTAAAAGAAAAAGTTGAAAATTAGACCAAGGTTGTTCACAAATTCACTCAAGGTATGAAAATATTGATTTAATGCATGGCGATAAAAAAAAAAAACAAAAAAAAAAAAAAAGTGTTTTGACAAAGGAATAATTGGGTATAAACCCTTCTTGAAATAAAGATCCTTCAAAATTCAATTTGTTAAAGCATCAAATGCCTCTCTTCCAATCACTACTTGTAGCTCTTGCAATAAAAATGAACATGTTGCCTTTAATTGTCTAACCAAACAAAGGCTACACTTTGAAAGCAAACACAAGTTGATTCAAGAGTCCACTAAAACTATCTATGAAGGGCCCAAGCCTATACATGTTCTAAGATCAAAAATTAAATTATCCTTGTAGGTACCAAAGAAGACAAAAGGCAAATGATTCTTGGATAATTGATGCTCAAAGCACATGACCTGATATAGGACTTTGCTATCAAATTTTAAAAAGGATGACGGAGGTCATGTCACATTTGGAGACAATACAAAAGGAAAATCGTTGAAATTCGAAACATTTGTAATCACCCATCTCCTTCAATTGAAAATGTTTTATTAGTAGATAATGTCAAACATAATTTGCTTAGTATTAATCAATTATGTGGTAAAGATTATCATTATAAATTCAGTTCTTTCAAATATCTTATTAAGGAGGCTATATCAAAAGAAGTGATAGTAAAATGTTAATATCATAAATATCGAATTTGGAAATATTGAAAAATGTTTATCAAACTTAAAAGATGATACTTGGTTATGGCATAAGAGATTAGGTCATGTTAGCATGAATCTTCTCTCAAAAAATTCCAAACAAAGTTTTGCCGAAGGATTACCAAATTTAAAATTTGAAAAAAATAAAATTTTGATGCTTGTCAATTTGGGAAATAAGTGAAAAGTTCTTTTAAACCTAAATTACACTCTTCATCTATAAAATCTCTACAATTTCTCCACATGGATATTTTTGGACCATCTAGAACCGCTAGTTTAGGCGGTAAACATTATGCTTTCATCATTGTCAACAGCTTTTCTAAATATACTTGATCCTATTTTTGACCCTAAAGGATGAAGGCTTGAATGCTTTTAAACATTTTTGTAAAAATTTTCAAAACAAAAAGGGATATAAAATTACAACCATTAGAAGTGATCACGGTGGAAAATATGACAATATCACATTTGATAGTTTCTATAACAAAAATGGATATGAACATAATTTCTCGTCTCCTAAAACTCCTCAACAAAATTGTGTAGTAAAAAGAAAGAATAGTACATTGCAAGAAATAGTTAGGACTATTCTTGATGAAAATAACCTACCAAAATATTTTTGGACTGAAGCCATTAACACCGCATACTACATCGTTAATAGAGTTCGTGTTAGTCGAAAGAAAACAAACACCCCTTATGAGTTTTGGAAAAATAGAGTTACAAACAAAGGTTACTTCAAAATTTTTGGTTGCAAATATTTCATTTTGAACACAACAGAAAATTCGGGAAAATTTGATTCAAAATCCGATGTTAAAACTTCTCTAAGATATTCAACGACAAGAAAAGCTTATAGAGTCTAACAACAAGACTATAGTCGTTGAAGAATCTATACATATTACATTTGATGAATCTAGTTCTCTTGATCAAGAATGAGGGATTGCTCATGATGTATGATTGCTGATTTCATTCGAGAAAATGAATATCCAAGATTAAAACAAGCATGATCCTAAAAATCTTAGAGACAATCACGAGGAAGAAGCAAACAATCAACCCGATTTAGTAAAATTTACCGAAAGTGGTATATACCTAAATAATTGAGGTTTGTTTCCTCTCACCCAAAGGAACTTATTATTGGCGATCCATCTAAAGGTATTACTAATAGAACTTTTACTAGAAATCAATTCGATAGTTGTGCATTTATTTCTCAAATTGAACCAAGAGATTTTCTAGCTATGCAAAGAGAATTAAATCAATTTGAAAGAAACCATTTTGAAATTTAGTCGCTAAATCAAATGATCAAACCGTTATTGGCACAAAATGAATTTTTAGAAATAAATGTGATAAGCATGGGATAATTGCATTATTTTAAAAATTTGTAGTAATCTTTTGAAAAAGTTTTAAAAATCAATTCATTCATTTCTTTGTTAGCTATTCTTCAGCTTTCGCGTGTTACTATGGTTGAATATCACTTGTTACTATGGTTAAATTAATTCCCACCAAATGTACAAAAAGAACATCTTCAAACTTGATGTCTAGGTTAAATTCAAATGCAAAATTGCACACAAGAATAAGTAAATTATATATTTTAATTTGGGCTTATTAAAATTATAATATATTAAATTTAAATTAAGTTTCACATGAACATCTAAGGCGTTCAAGGCACATTGCATTGTTATTAATAAAAAAAGAAAAAAATCACGACAAATGTTAATATATAATCTAGGTAGACATAATAATTACGAGAAACAAGCATGTGGCATTACATTGTAAGACTAATAGTTTGAGACAAGCCGTAGATGTTTACTCCTCGCTATGTGAGATACTTATACTTATGCCTCTAGCTCGTGATTCTCACTATCATCAAACACAACTATAAGTCCTCATCAATCCGAAACCAACTTATAAGTTTTCAATAAGTTCAAGATGAGCCACTAGCTTGATTTTTATTCTCTACTCTTTAAGATGCTTCCTCACCTGAGATGCTCATTATTGCTTCATGGGATACTTCTTCCCCACCTCGCTATATACAAATTTCTTATCTTCACGGGGTGTGTACTCCCTTGCTTCACCACTTCTCCAGGTAAGGCAAGTCATTCTCCTCCAATGCATGTATGAGCCATCTATACAATCCCTTATGCCACAACTGTATCTCAATACGCCTCTACATTAGCTCCATCACACTATCTCTATATTTAGAGAGTTCATCATGCCTTTGTATCAACTATATGATGCCTTTACATCAACTGCAACACAACTGCCTCATTTATGTCACTTCGGCACAAAAGAAGCTGAACTTATGTCTCCCTTCCCATGGACGGACCATCTCCATACAAGGCACTCTTAATCGAGATCACCCCAATCAAAGTGCCTCGCCAGTCAACTATTCTCAATGCACCTACTTAGTGGAGCCTCTATTCTCGTAAGTGCATCCACTCTCCCATTAATATTTGCGTCTTACACTCATTTTCTTTCGTCTGGTTGTTGACTTGATTGTTGAAGTACAAACAGTTGTGATCATAGTACATTTATTACATTTTTCACCCATTAATATTTGCGTTTCTATGATTATTTGATGCCTAAATGTACGAAGTTCTTCTATATCTTTACTTAGGTTGCAAATGGGTGAAAACGGTGGAAAATGGAATAAACAAGTGAAAAAGGATCAAAATGGAAGAAAGTGAAAGCTCAAGGATTAAACTGCAAATATTCTAAACTTGTGCCTAGCCTTATGATGAGATTCGAGAGTATTAGAGGTCAAGTGGATGAGGAAATGAGTCAAAAGGGATGAAATACAATCAAAGCATGATCATACTTCACATTCCAATCGAAAAAGTTAAGAACCGATTTTCAATCTCGTATTGAGACTCATTTTTGACATATAAGATGATATAAATAGAAGACGACTTCTGAAGCAAGTTGTATCCCTTTGAGTCATCTTTCCAATGCATCTGGAATCACCTCAATGGATATTAGGAGAGGAAGATACGATCAAAACATTGAAAACTGTTTGGCGGAAAAAATACATAACCATGCGGTCGCATGGTATTAATCCTATACGACCGCATAGAAGCCTTCAGGGATTTCAAGGGCTGAAATAGATTGTTCCATGCTACCGCAAGGATTTATACCATGTGGTCGTATAGGCTTAATTTTGTGCAAAATCTTATATTTCCGAATTTTTGCTTAAACACTTATGGAAACTTTTTCGACGCGTTTTTCTCGACCTAATTCGACCAGAAGACAAAAAAAGCCTCATTCATCATCTTGGACATTTTTTTTTTTTTTTTATCAATTTTCTCTCAAGAACTCCATAGAATGCTAGAAAAATTGGTGAAGTGAGGGAGGAACTCAATCGAATTTGGTGATTTTAACACTTTTCAT
>CAIGRR010442981.1:0-12702 GCA_903798365.1 Fraxinus sp. 1973-6204 | reverse complement strand
GCACCTTGACCGGTAAGACTAGTAATATCAAGCAGCGATTAGCGATCCAGGAGCGGAAGGAAGATCTATGGATTAGGGCTTATATGTGAGTATGTGAGTGTATATATACAGGACTATCAAAAGAGGTAACCCACTTCTCAAGTCTTGTCCCCTGTTCCCCTGGTTTGAAAAAAAGAAAGAAAAAAAAGGATATTTTTCTCCAATTTGCACTCACAAAAAATAAATTATATGAAAATTAAAGGCAAATTTTCCAATGCCCTTGTTTGTTAAAGTAAAAATTAATTTTTTAGTAAATTTTAATAAAAAATGATAAATTATGAATTAAAAAATTGATGAAATATGTATGTCTCATTAAAAAAAATTAATTTTTTATTTGATTTAATGTTTTAGCAAAATTTTAACAATTCTGCCGTGTGTACAAAAAATGATTGCCAAAATTTATTCGGAATGCACTTGTCAATTTTGTATTGGAAAATGGGAAAAAAAAAAAAAGGGACTATATAGTCAAGGTGTAATGTTTGCTTTTAATTTTTATTCATTTAAGGTGTGGTTAAAAATCTGATTTTTAGTAAATTTTGATAAAAAATGATAAATTGTATGATTGAAAATATGATAAAAGTTGTAAATCCTAATAAATGTATGCATTTGACTTGAATTTTAATTATTTAAGCTAGAACAAACATGAGTTTCTTAAGTTTGGTAAAAATTTTGCTCCAAAATTATTTTCAATTACACATATTATATGTGATGTACAACTTTTTTCTCACTGTTAACCACAAATCATTCAAAAAAAAAAAACAAAAAAAAAAAATCTTGAAAAAGTATGTGCCAAAAAAAATTAATAGGCGACTTATTTTTCATTTTTCCTGGTCCAAATAATTAACTTGCCAACGTTTCTAATTTTTATTTATTGTTTCAGGGCAATAGTCTTTCCACTGAGAAACAAAATTTGATTTTGTTATCTTAAGGTGCCAAGTGGAAGGGCTATAGCCAGAGATGGGAATCGGGTTGTAGCCCGGTCCAGTCCAGTCCCCAGCCCACTAAATTTTTTTAGATAAGAAAAAAATTTATGTAAAAAAAATTTATATGTAATTTTATTTATTTTTACGTATTAGTTCGACCTGTGATCTGATCATGATTATAGCTCAACAAAAAAAAACTCTAGCGGATAACGCAAGTCTTTGCATTTTGCATTCCACATTCGATGGATAAAATATGAAAGTAACTATAGATGCATAAATTTTGTATTGAGCATCTCACATTCATGAATGGGAATTTATTTGAGGATTTAGAACCCGTTTGATGTAATTTTTTAATGAGGAAATTACATTCACGCAGAGTTTTTCAGATTGAAAGAAATTTTGTTCAAAAATCAGACAATGATTATTTTTAAATATTAATATTAATATTATAAAATTATATTTATCTACACACCTACACCAAATCCACCCAACCCCAACCCGTCTATCTCATTCCCAATTTAAGAGGGTGTTTGGTAGAGATTAAAATCGGATTAAAATTGAAAAACTAACCGTTATGGTTGACTTTTATTAGACGAGTGAGACTCAATAACGGTCATATTTTCAATTTTANTTAATATTGTACTATATTATTTGGGAAGAAACATTGGGAAAGAGATATCTATTTAAGGGCCGTTCGGTAGAGATTAAAATCGGATTAAAATTGAAAAACTAGCCGTTATTGTTGACTTTTATTAGACGAGTGAGACTCAATAACGGTCATATTTTCAATTTTAATTGGATTTTAAGCCGTACCAAACACGCTTACACCCAAACCTTAATCATTTCTCTAACCTTTCTCTTTCCATCTTCTCTCTTTATACCTCTCTCTACGCACCCATTCTCTCAATTTCCAACGTTGGTCCGCTCCTCTTGCAACGGCGCACAACCATCACGCACGGCACAGTTGCAAAAGTATCGTTGCACGCAGATCCACCATCACTGCCCTTTTACTACCTCCAACTCGTCAGCATTCACCGTCCTATCCCTTCCATTGTCACCAATGACCCAACAGCATTGATGCAGTGACACAATAGATCCGAACACTAGCGCCACACGAAGTGTGCGTGACAGAGGCGATGGATTTTATGGCGAACAACGTGAGGGAGGTTATGAAGGTGGAGGCGCTAATGGAGGCTATTGTAGCTGTAAGGGACTTTACGGAAGCTGTCTTCATTGAATTCTGCGTTGCAATTTTACTTTGTCATTTGGTGGTTTTGCAGTTGCAAATTGTGGTTATTGGTAGTGGTGTTATGGTGGTGGTGGGCGACGCTGCGCGCGGTGTAAGTGCCTTTGTTGCAACGATCGCTGCGCTTTCTGGGGAAAATCATCGGAGCTTTTGGGGTAGTTGGCGGTGGTTTGAAATAGTGGCGATGTTTGTAGTTGGTGGTGGTGCTAGTGGTCGCTGTGGTGGTGGTGATGTTGGTGGTAGTCGCGGCGGTGATTGATAATGGATTTGAATTTTTCGTGGTGTTTGGGTGGTGGTGGTAGATGGTTGTGGTGTTAGTGGTGATGTTGGCTACGGTATTCGAGACTATGATTTTGTTGCCGGAAGGTGGTGGTGATGGTGGTTTTGACGACGGTGGTTTGGGCTGTTGCAAGGGTGTGGTGGTGGTTACAAGTGTTGGTGGTGATCACAAATGGTTTGGTTGATTGTAACCAATAAATTGGTTGGTGTGTGACCAATGAAACAGATAAATTGTGACTAATACATACTGTGTGACCTAAATATTTATTAATTTGTGATCAATAATTTGATAAATAGTGACTTAAATATAAATTTTAATCAATTAATTTGATGTTTTGTTACTATAAAATAAGTTGTGACTTATAAAATTTGTTATTTGTGATCAATGAATAATATGTGATTATTAATTTGATAGATTTGTGACCAATGAATAAATTGTGGCGTATAAATTTTTTATTTGTGACCGATAAACAAATTGTGACCTATAAAATTTTTGAATTGTGGCCGTAAAATAATTTGTGACATAAAAATTGTGATTTGCAATCAATTACATGAAATTTTCGACCAAATTATATGAAATTTGCAATCTTAATATATTTAATTAATAAAATATATGCTTAATTAATTAATTTATAAATAAAATTAAAAAAAAATATTCTGAGATTTGAAATTTTAAACATAATCTCTTAAATTTGAAATTGGTAAAATAAACATTTTAGTTATGAAATCTTCCCTTTTTTAATTCTATTTTTGAGACTTGTGAATTCGAATGTTTCTAGTTTTAAATGGAAACAATACAAGTTCTTGTTTAAAATTATGTTTTTTTATTAAATTATTCAAATCAAATCTCGACATATGAGAGTTTTTATCTTATACAACTAAAATTCCATAACCATGTTATCTGCGATTTGCGAACAACCCCTCGACTAGTAAAGGAACTTCAGCATTTCAAAACCAATTACTCTGCAACCGACACAAAGTAAAGAGGATTTGAAAACTGTTACTTCTCAACACAACAATCTCATAAAGCATCGCAATATAAGACTACAAGTATCAATTGATCTATGGGAATATATAATCAGCCTGATCGTAGTTTCTTGTCTAGTAAATGACCAAAAGGTGGATGACAAAATGTCCCATTGAGAAATGAGTGTGCCAACACTTTGTACATGGCTTCAGTAAGATGAACTCCATCCCAATTAATGTACTGAGAAGGGTTGGTGCAGGCAGTCGACACTGGCGAGCCGCATGTACCGAAGGCGTCAAAGTTGTACGTTCCACCGCTCGACCCGCAGCAGACTTTGAAAAGCTCCTTGAAGCCATAATTCTTTGCCCCTTTTACGATATTCGCGTAGGCATTCCAGAAGTCTGCATAAACAATGACTGCTTGTGGGAACTTTTTTCTGAGATCATTCAACTTGGCTTGGAGGATTGTGTTGTGAAGGTAACTTAGCTTGTTTAAACTTCCTACACACCTCATATCATCCCTGTCATCTGTAGGAGCCAGTGCCATGGACAGTGTTAGGCACCCTGTAGGTGGCAGGCCTTGAACAAGAATGTATTTTGCACCTTTATTCAGCAATGCCTGTGGAGCGAATACAGCCTTGGAATGTCAATATCATTTATTAAAAGCTACAAGATCATGAAACTCAAGGACCACGGTACGTAAATTATCTATAATGTATGTTTGATATGTAATACTAGATCGTACATGACAAAATAATAGACAACATTTTAACTTCTTTTCCTCATTTACTATTGTCCACTATTCCAAGAGTAATTTACTTCATGTAACATCGTTTTGAAGCATCCTGCTCTATCTATTCTTCCTCTAGAAATAGAAAAAAAATACAAAAAACGTTCACCTACTCACTTGGATATTAGCACTCAAAAATTGTACATTATGCTCCTCTCTACTTCGGATCTTCGCACTCAAACTCCGTTTGTACAAAACAATATAGGCCTGTAGTTGGAATTTTCCCGATGGTGGTAACAAGACCGGCTTTGAGATTTTTTGAGCATTAGGTCAACTTTATATGGCACCTTCTATATACACTTTATGCGTTTACCTCTATATGTAAATATTAAAAGCATTAATATCATGGAGGGCCTCAGCCGTGCGGGGGCAAAATGGTTCTCTTTTCATGCTAGTTTAATTTATTCTTAGTTCAATAATCAGAGTAAGAATTAGGAATTCGTCTTCCCACTGCCCCAGAGTGGGATTACATATCAGATATTCTGTCAAGATAAATTCATGTTTCAAATGCTTATGTTATGTCCTCATGCTGATATTTGTTTGCAGATCATAAAAGTCATTAGTAATTCCCTTACATTACCTGAAGAAAACTGGTAACGCTATAGATGGCAAGCTTTTGAATAGTTGTACTGGAGACAGAAGTTCCAAAGCTGCTATAAGCATAGTCATTTGCTCCAATTTCACCTACCCAAAACAGTGCATCATTTAATGCTGCCGTGCACTCTTGGCTTGTTGTCGAGCCATTACACCCTTTACTTTCCAAGAACTTGTTGAACCAAATGAGTTGTGTTTGGAGTGACTGAGGAGTAATATTGAGTGTAAGGTTGTTTTTCACAAAGAAACTATGTATTATAGCGGTGGATCCAGCAACAGCAAAGTTGACACCATATGATTTATTGGACTTTGGGTTGCGGTATGGAGGCAAGAACGGCATCGAAAGAGCCTGAGCCACGAAATCGATCATGAGCCGTCCATCGGAGTATCGATTGGTGGGGTGGTGGAAGAATGTGGTGCCATAAGGAGGGTTTGATACATAAGTGAATGAACTAGGACCAGTGGATGAATGTGTATTGCCTGTGTCTGTGTATGAATCACCAAAAGCATACACTTTCTTGAAAGGCCTAGAGGGAATTCCAGTTTTGGTTGCAGTTGAAAAATGTGTGGAGAAAATCAATATGGCTGTGATTGTGATTAGGCTGATTTGAGCAATTGCCATTTTTTCGACCATATTTGAATTTCGTAAAGAAACCTAAGATCAATTCATCTATTGAGAGAAGTCACAAACGTGCCTGAATGTGTAAAACACTGTCAATGTTATTTATTTATTATAAAACCAAATGATAATGAGGGAGGTGATGAAATAAAGGCTTCATGGGGAAAATTCAAGACGGTAGTTGAGAGAGTTGGAAGCCATAAATAGATAGCTGTCAACTGCTTCCTCGGTGCTATGAGCAAATTCATGAAGGTAGTAATGAAGAGAGTAATGTAGCTCCACTGTGTTACAACTCCAGTCTAGGTGACTCTAAATGATAGGTTAAATGAAACCTATTATTTAATGTCACATTGATGCCATCTAGATTGTGATTGTAACTCCAGTGAGGCTAAATAGCATTACTCTAATGAAGATGACATTTTTTTCTTTATTAAGAGGGTGTTTGGTGTAGATTAAAACCAAATTTTAAGTGGATTGTGATAAAAAAATTTGAAATGTGTTGTTGAAAAGATGTGGAACTCATGAAAGATGTGATTAATATTGATTGTTTGACTTTGACTTATATTAAAAATCAGATTAAAATCTGACCCAAACATGCCTTAAATCAACCCCTAGTTCAAAGTTTTATCACTTCACAAGGATTAATTTATGAAAATTGACCAAGCAACTGCTTTGCTCGAGAGTATTAGAACTTGTGGTGGTGGGGAAGATCAAAGAGTATTTTATAAATATCATGAAAATTTTAAAAACACACGTATACAGGATACAGTTACACTTCAAATAAGTTTTTAATTTATTCAACGTGTTAAAGGAAAAAGTCAAGTCTCTGAAAAATTAAGAAAAATTAAAAAAAATACGACATGTACAGTGGACGTCTGGTAGATTCTTCAATAGAGATATCGAGCTTATTGAAACCCTATCTAGCCCCGAGTGCCATCGACAAAAGAGAGAGTCAACAGACCCGCGATGAAAACATCATCATTTGATTATTCTCAATACAATTGACGTCTTGTAGATTTCTCAATAAAAATATTGAGCTTATTGAAACCTATTTAGCCTGCAAGCGCCATCGACAAAAGAGAAAGTCAACAAACTCGCGATGAAAACATCATCTTTTGATTATTCTCAATACAATCGACGTCTTGTAGATTTCTCAATAAAAATATTGAGCTTATTGAAACCCTATCTAGCCTGCGAATGCCATCAACAAAAGAGAAAGTCAATAGACTCGTGATGAAAACATCATATTCATCACTCGATTATTCTCAATACAGTTGACGTCTTATAGATTTCTCAATAAAAATATTGCACTTATTGAAACCTATCTAGCCCGCGAGTGCCATCAACAAAAGAGAAAGTCAACAGACACAATGGAAACGTCATCACTTGATTATTCTCCTTACAAGGGCATTGACCAACATTAAACAAGATCAATAGAAGAATGCAACTTGCTATGGAGGAGAGCAAAGAAGAAGATGAACTAAAAAACTGTTAATTTGCACAAGGACCCAGCAAACTTGCTAACTCATGGCCTACAGGTACAAGATCAGTTTCCAAAACAAGTAAAACCATTAACTTGCGACTGAACTAAGGGGAAGAGCTGTTCATTCATATAGATATTGCAGCATAAGATCCAGATGGCTGACCAATCAACATTCTCAGCTAATAGTACTTGTTTATACAATAACATTAATCCTTTTTATTCATTACATCCGGATCCCCCTCTATTTCTACTAGAAGATTTAGCGCAACTAGTTCATTCGTAACCACAACAAGCCTCGTTTATTTGGTCAACCTCTCCCCTGTTCTAATGCATCAATTTAGAGCTTACTTGGTAGATGCAAGACTTACCCTGACTACCTAAGTTGTCATTCCATTTTAGCACCGACTACCTAAGTTGTCATTCCATTTTAGCACCACTCCAATTCATCTCATCTCACCAGTTCTAATGCATAGTATCCTCTTCGAGCCCTCCTTATTAATAATAGAATCTATATACCTAATACACGATCGTTCTTCAGGACAATTTAATCGCAGCGCAAAATATACCCTGAGGTTAACTGATATTTTTTCCTTCCCCAGTCAGTGATCAACTATTTTCCTACTATTACTAAAGGGAATTCCACGTACTCCTCCTTAGTTCTACTTAGCCTAGAACTGTTAGATTTAGAGTCGTGTTTGAAAATTCCGACAATTTAAACTCCTCCCTATACATCTATGGAAATATGAGCATCTCTGGATCTTTTGTTCTATGATACATAAACTAGAGGTCACTTGCAGGTTGTAGAATTCTATGCTATTGAAACGAAACTGCCTTACTTCAATTTCAATTATTATATCCTAGGAAAAAAAAATTTCCCACGAACAAAACCAGTTGAACACATTCATACAAAAACATTTGAAAAATGAAACCCGGGACCAGAAGTAACTTTTTTCCAACTCAGCAGCAATCTGTTCATGCTGAAAATGAGAAAAAGAACATTGTCCCAAGAATCACACACAGTTGACATAAAAGCCATATCTGATTGCTGAAATCTAAGATAAGGTCTTTGGAAAAATGTTCAAGGAAACTTAAAAAAGCTTAAATAATTACACTCCACCAGTAGCAGAATTATGAAAGGAGATGACATAATATACTATAATAGAGTTGATCAAGCCCCGACTCATGCCTGCATACCTAGAATATACACATAAAAATGCATATAAATGACACTATAATCTCTGTACTAAATAATAAAGTTTGTAACTCTAGAAGGTAGAAGAGTAAAAATCTGTCCAATTACTTTTGAACTGAAAAACCAAAATTTCGGAGAACAGAACGCATCCATTTCTGTGACTGGTAAATGAATCAGTAAACAACAACTTACGTTTGGTGGAGCCTAATTTTTCATTTAGTACTCTTCCAAGATAACCAGTTTCCGAAAGCCAAAAAGTAAACCGTGGCAGGCTTGTGTATAAATCATAATCCAAAATATTCCTGAACTCATTTTTTTTTTCCCCATCTATCTGACAAGAATCACAAGTTGGCACATATGGAACAGATAGCCTCACCCGTGCTAAAACTTTATGGTAGAAAATAAAGACAAGGAACTTCTAAACATTGTTCATTATGACATTATCCCACCCAATATTGTCCTTGTACAACAAATCCTAAAAGTACAGAGGGTCATTCAGACTGGCTTTGGATGCTATATATATTGCCAATAACTCCAACGAGGCTAACAATGATTGCTAATGTCAACATCAACCAAGACAAGAACCGCTCCCCGTGGCTCATCCTTCTTTGCTTAACCTCAATGCTATGAGAGAGGGAAATGTGAAACCCAAGGAGACAGCTGTGGTCGCTCCAGTAAACTTAAATGCCGTCCAAATGTTGGGGATCATAGTGGAGCCCAAATATACAAGTCCTAAGAGCACCACAGTTAAGACCATACACCTTTTCTTGCTTTCTGAGAGTGGATTTAGTCCTTCAAAGAGCAAGGTATCCACTGTTTGTCTTAAGGAGAAATGAATAACAGGGAACACAAGAACCAAATGGAAAACATATCCAATTCGGACAATGTAGTTTAAGGCTGTGCTGAAACGAATCCCAAGATCCTTGTCAAAATTAGTTAGGACATCAGATTCAGTATCCTTTCCAAAGAGTAAATAGCCAGCTATGGCAGTTGAAGCATACACCAAAACACAAAGAATTGTTGTCATCCTCCCCACTCTGTACATTTTGTGAGGTGACCGTCCTTCAAGCTCATTATAAATAGGTTGAACATTAAAGTGACAAACATAAGCATTTGACATGATAGGAATCACAACTAGCAAATCCAAAATAGCCTGCTTGGATCCGAAATCTGGTGCCATCCTCGGAGCCTCGATTTTCCCTTCAACAAGCTTAATAATGGCTACTACAAATGCAACACAAACAAACAGCACTGCTAGTACTACGGAAGCAGCAGATGTCATGCTCAACGAATCAATCTTATCCAAATAACATAGTGGTGCAAGAAAAAGCACCATTACAACCAGAATCACCAGCTTCCTATGATCCCACACACCATGACCCAACAATTGATCAGCAACCCCGACATGACGGATCGACCCGGACATAACATCCCCAATTATGATCAAATACACGACCAATACCCCAGCATTATTCACAATTATGCAAATTTCTGATAAAATCCTAGCTGTCCTCCCCAATGCAGCCTGAACAACCTCCCCATACGACGACGCATTACATTGGACCGAAAATCGAACAAGCAACTCAACACTTATCTCTGACAAAATACCCATCAAGAATATCAAAATTACACCTAAAACCAAGCCCAAAACCTTCATTGTTGCAGGCAACGCCATGATGCCTGCTCCAATTATAGAGGTGGTGAGATTAAAAACAGCACCATAAATCCCAGACCGAGACTCACTTTTACCAAAAATAAGGGGTACATCATCAAAATCAACACCATCTAAATCATAAGCATTTTGTAGATTTAGATACCCATTTTCATTATCAGGAGAAATCAACCTCAAGGATGTATTTTTTGATCCAAATCCATCTTTCGCGTGTAATTCAACGTATTGATGTATAGGAATAGCTGAATAATTACTATCCATTGTATGAATGTTCTATAAGTACATATACATTTAAAATCAATATCGAAGAGAGGGACTTACAGAATAATTGATGAAAGTATGGATTTGGGTTGGTTTCTTGGATATTTGTCAACGAAATGAATTGAGAAATGAAAAGGGTAGCGAGCTCTAGATCTCTGGGTCAATGGTTGATTTCAACTTTGCTTGCATAAGGGACATTGAAAAAAGACCAGACAAGCTGCGGATTCGTGGGTTTGCTGTTTTTCTATTGGAAAATTGAGGGCCACGTTAGAATTCTGACTCGTTCAAGTGTTTTGATTGGTGGTAACTTCAGATCGAAGATAAGAGTTGGCTCTTGCTTGGACTCTGGCTCGGAAATTGACTCCCACGTAGGATGGCTGACACAAAAACATTGACATCAAAATTTACACCGACTACATTTACACAATTAATTTGACCACAACCATTCCATCACTCATCAAATTTCTTCCAATGGGAGAATGTCAAGAAATCTATTAAGCAATAAGTATGTTATATGAAAGGAGGATATTCTGATTTGCAAGCCTTCTTTGTTTCTAACTATCTCTATTTATGGATTTCTAACGAGGTTATGCCGTTATGGGGGAAAATTGAGTCTTTTCAGTTAGGACATGTGACAATCTTTAATTAATGCATATCCAATTGAATTTGTTGGGTTATCATATTTTATTCATTAGTACACTTGTTCCTCATTCATTGGTTGTGAAGTCACGATTTATATTCTTATTTACGTCTGCTTTGATAACGGTTTTTGCCATTTGGCTAACTTTTTTTTGCTGGTGAAAGTACTATGTATATTGGCTTGCCACTTTTGTTTTAAGTTTGATTTTAAGGCTTCACATTATTAATGCTTGCTAGTCCTATCCTAAGTTCGCACATGATTTAGCTCTTTAAAACGTTCATTAATAGATAAATATGTTCACTAATAATCATTTGTAAATATTTATTGATAACAAATATTTCCTGAAGTCCGAGTTTAATCATTTATGTTAGGTTTAGGACATAGTTTAGGTTCTCTGTTAAGCGAACTTAAAGATGTTTTGATTTTATCTGAATTTACAATGGTACGGGCTTCAATAATTCATTATAATAAGAGAACCCAAAATTTTACTTAAGGATGGTTTGGTTTATTAGTGAACTAATTATTCACGAAAACGAGATTCGTTAATCAACAAATATTTGAAGTTCGAGCTTAACTATTTATGTTTAGTGATGAACTTGTGGACTTGAGGTAAGGAATAAATAATGCAACTTCTAAGGTTATTTTGTACGTTAATGATAGTTGAACCATGTTCATATAAAATGACTCCTTCAAATTGCATCTTTCAAGCATTTTCCAATGTGGACATATTTTTATGCACGTGGTAAACATGTATGACCTAAAACGTTCGCATGATTGTGCCTTTTCGTATTCAACGGTTAAGACAACTTTATTTTTAGATGATCACGATTGATTTTGTTGGGATCCAACGACCAGGGTATGTCTTCAAAAATTATAAGTACCCTGCCACTGTCATTGTTGTAATTTTCTCCTTAAACACAGAATATTTTTATATTTGCTTTCCAGATTTTTTAGGATTATCGATCCTTTGGGAAAAAAAAATCCAAAGTGATTCTCAAGTCGTACTTCTAGTGTTAGGACCTTTGTCGACTTCATGGTGTTTTCCTTATGTGTCTTTGATATCCACTCTGACATCTATGTGATATGTGATTCAGTGAGCCTTCAGGATTGGGATGATTCCCCTTTTACAGCGCGTCAGCAAATAACTAAGATTAAGAAACAGGCAACAGAGGCTATCAATTGGTAGTCATCTTTTTTCATTTTCCATATATGTGCATCTGGAAGAAATCACTAAGGGTGAAGAGGCGTTGGTTGTAGCTGGCTGCTACACCATGGGCTATTAGACAGTCGCGTTCCATTTCGCCAAACTTGATTCGATCCATCAAAACACTTTCGGTCTGCCACTAGCTTCCAAACTAGAGCGCTATCCATTGCAACTATTTACCTTCGAGGGCTCATAAATATGCAAACTCACAAGTCATCAAAGAAATGGGTATTATAGTCGTATTGTTCTGCGAACTCTGGATGTTGTTATGCCTTTCATAGAAACTTGCTAGGTTACCAAGATATTTTAGTTTCGTTAGAATGTAATCTTTTTGAATAACTCGGCGAAGTATTTTTGTACTTTGTAATTTCTTTTTGTATTAAATAGATTTTTTTTTTTGAAATCTACTTATTCATTTACTTTTCGCTTGAATATACAAAATTACGTATCTTGCACAAGTTGGAAAGCTCACATAACTAACTTGAATATGGTTTAATTACTTCGCAGTATCATTCAGGGCTAAAAAACATTGTTTTGTGCAATCAACTTAGTTCTCTAATGGGAAGGTACATAACTTTAACGATAAGCGAACTGAATTTCATTAAATTGGAGATTCTTGGAATTGAAAATGCCTTTCCTCCAGGGCAATGGCTAATTTTTCCGTACTTGACTTTAGCACTTTGTAGAGCTTTACTTGCATAGTACACTGGTAACTATTGATGTCCTTTTTTTCCTTTTTTTTCTTCACCTGGAAAATGTTGAAAGTTAGGTGTCCATTTGACTTTTTTTTTTTT
>CAIGRR010442930.1:0-15408 GCA_903798365.1 Fraxinus sp. 1973-6204 | reverse complement strand
CTAATCTCTCAGTTAGAGATTTAGCCTTTGACGTCCATTTTTTTTTTTCTCTTTCTTCATTTCAACCACACATTCTATCAATAAAATAATATTACACATAAATTCAAAAATTCTCTTTATATTTTAACTACACATTCTTCCATCAATCACTATTCAAAAATCAATTTTTCTCTCAAAATGGGTGTCGACAAATTTAAAACGACCATTAAAATTTGCTTATTAAAAAAGTTATGAAAAAAGAAAAAAGAAAAAAGAAATCCAAATCTTTAATTCACGTGTTTTTAAAGCTGATGTCTATTCTCCAGATTTACCCTCTTTCGCTTCGGACAGGCCACTGCCTTGCGCCGTCGTTGATCACTACCGCCAGCTACCGGTAACTTCCACCACCGGTTTCTCTTTGATCTGTACATGTTGTTATTACTCTTTCAATTTGAAAAAATAAAAATAAAAGTCGTTTTCCACTCAATCTTAAACCCTGATTCCGAATTCCCTTCTTTTCGTAGTAATTCGCGAAAAGTTTTAATTTTTATTTTCTCGTTATCTATTTAAACCCTAATTCCGCGCTAGAGAAATTGAAATACGAAAGGATTCAGGAGAAGAGTAAAGAATGGCAATAGCAGCACCAGAGCAACTAAATATAAGCGAAGTGCCAACATGGGGTTCACGAGGTGTCGACTGCTTCGAGAAATTGGAGCAGATCGGTGAAGGAACTTATGGGTATTCTGTTATTTCCTTTCGATTTGCTTTGAAGATTCTTTTTTTTTCCCTGCATGTGGATCTGAATTTTGTTTTTAATTTATTTGTTATTTTTCCTTATAAATTCGTGCTTGTAGGCAAGTTTACATGGCTAGAGAGATCGAAACAGGGGAAATTGTTGCTTTGAAGAAAATTCGAATGGACAATGAAAGAGAGGGGGTATGATTATTTATCTGCATAACATCCACATTCTATTAATTTCTATGTTAAGGAGATATGGATGTAAATCAATGATTGTTGAAGCAACTTGCGGATTTCATTTCCTGACTACTAACTTGTGCTTGCAGTTCCCTATTACTGCCATACGCGAAATTAAAATCCTCAAGAAGCTGCACCACGAAAATGTAATCAAGTTGAAAGAGATTGTAACTTCTCCAGGTAATTTTTGAGGGCACTTCTGCGTTCCGTGCTTCGGTATTTTATGTTGTCATTTTATTTTCAAAATGTTTATTCTATTGTATTAGTGTAATCACATCTTAAGTTTGTGATGTTATCCAGGTCCTGAGAAGGATGAGCAAGGTCCACCAGGTAAGCAACTGATATGTAGATTTCTTATCTCTGAAGTTTTGTTTTTCTTGACCACATTTTATTCTCTTGCTGAATCAGTATCATTATTTATGTTCATTAAAACCTTCTTGATTAATTGGGTTGATTTCTTGTGCTGTGTTCTCTCTTGGTCTCGCAGATGGTAACAAGTACAGAGGTGGAATTTACATGGTTTTTGAATACATGGACCATGATTTGACTGGTCTAGCTGATCGTCCTGGAATGAGATTTTCAGTGGCACAAATAAAGGTACGACAGTTAGTGTGAAGATTCAAGATTATTTAATCGCTGAATGTCAGATGCTTCTGGTGGAAAAGAAGAGTGACAATCAGATAATTGATTTTCATGTTCTTTCTTTTCTTTAGTGCTATATGAGACAGCTATTGACAGGGCTTCACTACTGTCATGTAAATCAAGTACTTCACCGTGATATTAAAGGTTTAATTTCAAAACAAGCATCCAGCTTAAGTTTTTCATCCATTTTATGAGGCTAACATTTGGTGTACTCAAATTTTGCTTGCAGGTTCTAATCTTTTAATAGACAATGAAGGAAACTTGAAGCTCGCGGATTTTGGTCTTGCCCGGTCGTTCTCAAGTGATCACAATGCTAATCTTACAAACCGTGTAATAACTTTATGGTATAGGTAAGCTTCACAAGAGACCTAATGTTTCATCTTAAATTAGACAGAATTAGTTTCTCAGCTAATTGGATCTCTCTTGAATGTTTTTAATCTCCTAGGATTCTGTTGATAATCGTGACTTAAATTTTGTAGGCCACCAGAGTTGCTCCTCGGTACCACAAAGTACGGTCCAGCTGTTGACATGTGGTCAGTTGGTTGCATCTTTGCTGAGCTTCTACATGGGAAACCAATCTTTCCAGGGAAAGATGAGGTAGCTGAGTTTTACTATTGGTTAAGACTCTAAAGTAAACTTTGTAAAAAAGGTCAGAATTCTTGATTCCATTGATAGAATAATCGAGAGATTATATTTCTCTGGGTCCTTGGATATCTTAAATCTACTAGTAGGAAGAACCAAACTTCTAGGTCACATTAATTAAAGAACTCCTACGTTACGAAGAATTTGATTAAACTTGTAATACATAACCCTATCCTAATTGAACAAGGACTTCAAGAGTGTAGATATAGAACACCAGGTCATTGATTGTTTTGAACATAAAATAAATGCTAGAATGTGTAGAATTATAGAAATTTCTTTGATGCACCTAATTAATAAATTATCAAATTGTTTCAATTTGCCAAAAGTTCCATGCTGGAGTGCCATGATGATAATTAATTAAGTTGCAAAATTGTCACTACACTGGATATGGGTTCATAGAAAATTACAAACCAGCTTGGGTAACTGAAAACAATTAAAATAAGACTCAAAATGGATAGGTCCCATGTTTATTAGTATTGAGTAATACGATAAGAGTAAAGAGGTGTTGATGTGGATTTCTCAGTTCAGGCCGAAGAAGCAATTCCATCTTTTTTTTCAAAATCAAACTGACAACAATATTTTCTATACCCAAAGACCCACAAGCACTGGCGGATTGAGAGGGGGGCTGGGCTGGGCTATAGCCCATCTTGCCCCAGCCCAAAAAGAATTTGGTTTGTAAAAAAATAGAAAATTTAACCCAAATTTATGGGGAAAGTCAAAAAGAATAAAAATTTAGTCTAGCCCATAAGTTAATTTTAGCCCAACTAACTTCATTCCCAATCCAAACCCAAAGTTCAATTATTCAAATTTAGTTTAAGACTCTACAACAATTACATATTCATTTTATTCATATTTATGATACACAAATAACTCTTAACCAAATTAAATATTTTATTTCACACACAAATATTAGAACTAAGTTTAAAGCGTTCACTTATAATCAAATTAGTTTATTATATAATAAATAATTTTTATTGATTAAACAGTATGAAATGTCACATGTTAGACTAAACTTAAAAGTAATTAATTTTTTCTAATGTATTTTTCATATATAACTTATTTATACTTGTGAGTTAAAAATTTATTTATTTTGACCATGAAATGGATGTTATTATCAAAATAAGTAATATGATATATATTTGTTAGAACTTTGTTATGAGCGTCCAAAAATGAATACTGTCCCACATTGTTATGAGTGTCATGAATTTAATCTTTTAAATTAAACTTGGTGTGGTATAGAGAATCTTTTATAGTATGAGTTCATTGAGAAAAAAAAAAAAAAAAAAAAGTTCAGCCCATCCTAACACATCTTTCTGGCCCACTAGAGTACCTTCCACTTCTAATAGGCTATCTACTAGATTAGAATTGCTCTCAATGAGGAAGTTATCCCTATTTTCTCTTCATGTCTGGATAGAGACAATTTTTGTTCATATTAAAATGTTACCATAATTGCCATGATACGCTATAGGCATGTGACTTTCCTAGATTTTCTAGTTCTTTTTGGTTAATATGTCAATAGTTTTTCAATTTTTTCAGTCATCTATTCCTACTGTGCTATTGTAGTTATTTTGTTGTTTTTGTTTATAGCCAGAACAATTGAATAAAATTTTTGAGCTCTGTGGGCCTCCAAACGAGGATATTTGGCCTGGGGTCTCAAAGATTCCTTGGTACAACAATTTGAAACCGTCAAAGCCAATGAAAAGACGTCTTAGAGAGGTTTACAGACAGTAAGTAATAAATGTGTCGATTCTCATGTCTTTTGAGTTGATTGATTTTGTATCCTAATTTAAATTAATTTGACGTATATATCTGCTAATTATAGCTTTGACCGGCATGCGTTGGATTTACTCGACAAAATGCTGACTCTTGACCCATCTCAGGTACCATTTCATATAAGTTTTACCTTTCTCTTGAACTTTGTTCATAGGTTTTTACCTCTTTGTGCAATACTTTCTCAAGATCTTGGCACTTGCTCTTATTTGCACATATTAATGAAGTAGATAGGTGCATATAGAATTTGTAGCTCCTGACATTATGCCTTCTCATGATTGACTAATTGTTTATTAATCTTGTTAACTTTATTATTCTTTTTTAATATTCTGAAGCTGCAAAGGATGTTCTTGATGCCGAGTATTTCTCAGTATCACGTATGGAATATGTTGCTGACATGACATTATACTGTTCCATGATTGGCTAATCGATTGTCATGAAACTTGTGTTGCTCATTAACCTTTATTAAGGTTTTTTCTTACTATTTTATTCTACTTCCATTCTGAAGAGAATATCAGCGAAGGATGCTTTGGATGCTGAGTATTTCTGGACAGACCCATTACCGTGCGATCCCAAGAGGTTTAAACCTCTGAACCCTTTCTGTGTCCTTATTTATTCAAAAGCAGTTATTCTATTTTGGGTAATGAAGAACTCGTTCCTTATTTAAATTTGTGATGATCATGACTATAGCTACTTTTCTTCCTTTTCATTGTAATTTAACTTCATTTTTGTCATAAATGTTCTTTCTGAACAAAATTCAAATTGTGCATCATTAGCGCCTTACCCTTCTCACTGGAATTCTCTCTTAGTTTACCCAAATATGAATCTTCACACGAGTTCCAGACAAAGAAAAAGCGTCAGCAGCAACGCCAACATGAAGAAAATGCAAAACGCCAGAAACTACAACACCACCAACAGCATTCTCGCCTTCCACCAATTCAGCAGTCTGGACATGCACATGCTCAGATGCGACCAGGTCCAAATGCACCAATGCAGGGCTCACAACCTCAGGTAGTTGGAGGACCGAGCCATCATTATGGAAAGCCACGGGGACCTTCACAAGGACCCGGCAGATACCCTCCTGGTGGAAATCCTTCTGGAGGATACAACCACCCAAATCGTGGTCAAGGTGGAGGTTATGGTAATGGTCCGTATCCACCTCAAGGACGGGGACCTCCATACGGTTCAAGTGGCATCCCGGGTGCTGGTCCTCGAGGAGGTGGTGGCTATGGCTCCGGAGGTCCAAATTATCCCCATGGTGGTCAATATGGGGCTTCTGGAACGGGACGTGGCTCAAACATGGTGTCTGGGAACCGGAATCAACAATATAATTGGCAGCAATGACATGCATCCAGACGAATGGCTTTGTTCTGAGATTCAATAATGATATTTGTGTTCTCTTTCGATCACAGTGGATTGTTGTACTCACCGGCGGACGGTCATTGACGAGGGTGGGCTGCCGAGTGTTATCTGTAAAACGTAATTATATAAAGACATTGTTGGAGTGGACATGAGAATGCATCATAGACGTTATTTTAGTGCATTATTATTTTGGACAAAATATACATAATTGCTTACATATAAAATCTGTTGGTTTTGTAACGAAATTTCGTAGTGGGAGTTCTTTGGAGCTTATTATTTCAAGCATTGATTAAGATCTTAACCAAATTATATACAATGGTCGTTGCAATCTCACATATTCGATCATTTTCCACCTGATATAAAATAGAGAGCATATTGTATTCAGTCTTTGGATGATGCTATTAAATTATACCAAATTCATTTGGAGTCGTGTTCTCTATATAGTTAATGGTCGGGAAAAAATTTGGAAAGCATTTAAGGTTCGACCTACTCGTGTATAACATGATTTGAATCTTGAATCTAATATACAGAAGCAATTTCTTTCGAAGCTCTTATAGCTCGAGGTGGATATGAATTTCTCATTACTAGAACTTCGCGGGAATATCATGAAAATGGTGAATTTTGACCTTGACCATTACATAGAAAGACGCTAACAAGACAACGTTTTCGACTTGTTTAGACCATGATAGGTAAAAACGAAGCCCTATAGAGGAATCTGATTACAAACAATCAGAGTAGGACAACCATGGGCAATTCAGCCGGCTTGCTAAAATATAATTGGACTGATTGTCCTCGCTGTTCTGTAATCTCGCATTACTATATTTGGTACATAGAACTAAACAGAAATTGATCGTGTCTCTTTCTTATTCTTGTTCAGTTACGTTACAAACTAGACTATAGAGGTTGCTACCTTGAAAGTCGTATCGAAGGTAATATCGGTTGTATCTGAATGCCAATCATGATATCAAAAAACTCCAAAGTTGTTTTCCTCTTAACTACAATATTCGTTATCAGGAAAATTGCAAGTGCAAATCTCTCCCTTTTCTTTTCTTTTTTTTTTTTTTGGTATTTTTGTACTCTAGCTTTAGTAATGCAAACTAGATTACTTTTTCTTCACAGGTTTTTTATGTCAAGAAAATCACAGTATTCTCCACTTTCAAGCACCTGGGCACAATTAGAAGAAACAATAGATTATTCTCCTAGACCGGGTGATGCAAGCCGATAAGATCGAACAGTTGCCTGGACAACCTGATTTGGTGGATTTTGATCAGTGTGCAGGGTATGTTACGATTGATCCAAAGGCTGAAAGAGCATTGTTTTATTACGTTGTCGACTCTGCAATGAATTCATCGTTCATCCCGCTGGTTCTATGGTTAAATGGAGGTAAGGAAATTGGCGAAGAAGATGATATGTATAGGTTAATATTGTCCTAATAACTTCCTTTATGCGATTACGAAGAAAACAGTAGTGGACAAGATTGTATAGTACAGTTTCTTCTTTTATCCGATCAAGTTTTGTTCAGTTCAACGCATCAAACATGCCTTTAGTATTTATAATTCTGCTGACGTAAAAAGAGGCATTCTGTAGTTCAATAAGGCCCTAAAGGGAGAAATGGACGGACGTGTTTAAAACACAATACTATATTTAATCTCATTCAGTGTGGTCCAGTCTAGCATATCACCATAATTATTGCTATAACTCTGTGGTCATATAAAGATTATAAGTTAAACTTTTGTAAGTGTGATAAACAGATCCAGGATGTACATCCCTTGGGTATGGAGCCATGGAAGAATTAAGCCCTGTAGAGTCAATAGCGATGGAAAAACTCTTTTCCCAATATTATGCACGGAACAACAGAGTTAACTCTTAATACTAAAACACAAATTTAACCTTTTTTCTTCTTTAATATTATTATCGAGTAGTATAGAGTCCACCCTACCAAACGAGCCATCAATTTTCTCGTACTTTGAAATAAGTTTGGTTTCTGAATCTTGAATCCCCTTGGATTTCCTGCTGTGGCAAATGTGATTTGAAACCCACTAATGACTGTACAAATGGATTTTTCCATGTGATTTTCTTGGGAGTCACCAGCTGGGGTTGGTATTTCGTACATAAAAACTCTTCTCCTTTTTACACCTCAGGTGATAAGAGGACTGCAAATGATACCTGTACTTTTTTTATCAACTGGTTTGAGAGGTTTCCTCAATACAAACCCTGGACGTTTACTTAATTGGAGAGAGTTATGCTGGTCATTATGTGCCTCAATTTGCATACGCCATACTGCTCAACAAGAAGAATACAAATCAAACTGTTATCAATCTGAAAGGCACTGGCGTAAGTTCCATACATACGTATACACATTTTTTGCTCGTTTGTTAAGGCAGATTCTACAGCACTCTTGCTGGATTTTCATCGTGTGTATTTTTCAGATAGGAATGCATTAAACAGCACCAGGGATTTACTATTTTTGGACACGTGCCTTGAACTCAGACGAAACATATTCTGGAATTGTAAAATTTTGTGGTTTGCTGAATGGAAATGTATCTGATAGATGCTAGAGTAACGCAGACAAAACCCCTGAAGAAATGAGAAATATTGAGATAAATAACTTCTACACTCTGGATCGCCTAAACAAGTATCTTAGAAACAACTCCGGTGGTTCTGTTAACCATTTTGTGATTTATTTCCTGCTGTACTGAGTTAACCTCATGATTATAACTTCATTCCCGAGCTTTTCACCGACTTAATCAGGTTAGCTACTTTAATCCATGCTGACTACTTGAATAATGCAAACGTGCAAAGCGCGCTCCACACCAAGCCCTCAAATTGGACTGGCCGACCTGCTGCAGGTACATATGAACAGACTGAGCAACTTAAAATAGCATTGATAAAGCATACTCTTGTGGATTAAGCCCCACACACAGATTTATAGTGATTCACTCTCAACATAAGAGTTATGTCCACCTACTAGTACACATTGTATCTATATGGGAGCAAAATGTGTACAAGAGTTATCCTCATGTCTCTCTCTGTGTATTTCTATCTTGTGAGCAAATAAATCTATTATATAATCTGAATAATAGGTTGAAGAAAGCAATGGATGTGATAAGTATACTTGTATAATTAGGCTCCACCCAGTCCAACACAGACATCTTCATTAATGTGACCTCTTACGTTCTTGTTATTGCAAACCTTAAAACTGGGTAGACAGCCCGGACACATTTTGCCATTAATCAAGGATCTCATTGGAAATGACAGGAGGGTCTAGATATACAGGCAAGTTTTATTCTTACATGAAGGCATCCCTCAAATTGGATTTCGTCGATTACTACTACGTTGTTTATGTCGAACTGAAAGATAATGCCTTTTGCAGTGGTGACATCAATGCAAATGTTTCTGTTACATCATTAATATACTCGATAAGCAGCCTTATGCTTCCAATCCAGAAAGCTCGATGCGCATGGGGATGTCAGCTGGGTATTTGGTTCCAAGTTACCAGCCACAGAGGTAATTTCAGCATTCCCTCAAGGGATTCTACTACCTTCCGCCTAGTATCCATCTCCAAAGAGGGCAGGAAAATTCACCAAGAGAGAATTAGACTAAGCCCTTGTTCGGTGGAAATTAAAATCAAATTTTTAGCAGATTTTGATAAAAGTTGATAAAATATGTATTTGAAAAGTTGTAAATCTCAGGAAATTTATGATTAAAATTAATTGTTAATTTTGACTCGAAATAAAATCTGAATTTTAATTTCTACCAAATAAGGGCTAGGTAATATTTAGGAGGATATTGATTGTGTAAATGAGTGACTATATGACATGGACCTAAGAATAAGATCTTCAACAATTTCATCATTCATTGTGCACACAAGTGCGAGACACGTACACTTGTAAAAACAACCTGTCTAATAGAAGGAAAACTGCCAGCAACAAAGTTTACCGTCAAACATGTTCAGTCATCAAAAACATTAACGAAAACCTGCACGTATCTTTGCTGAGACAGACAAATCACAGGTATGTAGTTTACAACCTTAAAACCAACACAACGAAACATCATAGAACTGTTCCTGGGTTTATGAAGCCAAATACGATGTTCCCCACAGGTTTTTTCAGAACTGTGACAACTTTGTTCACAGCAGAAGCAACCATGGCAATTACAAAAGTTGTTCAAGACAAATGAAATTCGAGATTTCATTGGTTACGTGAAGTTGGCTAGGCAGTAGACATCGTATTCCATGCACGAGAATCATGTCCGTGCCCTTGAGCTGATGAACTAGTTGGAGTGTCGATTTGTTTGCTATCCTTGACCAAATCATCGCCAATAAATGGTCCAAATGCATCTTTCAGCAAGGAATAGTCCTTGGTCGGGTCTTTGTTAACACCGGAACAGCTCGAGGCAAGCAAGAAATCTGGTCGAGAGAAGATCATCTGGTTCTCTGTATCAGCTGATGTTTCTATAACTTTAAATCCTTCAAATAACGTGGGAATTACATTAAGTACAATCTCAAAAAGAAAATAATACATTTCTGATATACCAAATAAATATTCAGACCTGGCAAGGTCTCTGCTGATGGGGGTTCGTCCAATGAATTCCCACTCATGGGGGTGTACTCACTGAACACCGATGAAGATGAATGACCAAAAGGAGAGATTGGGTCGCCATATGCTTCCCATTCCGTCTCATGGAGTTTGTGAGCTGAAGTATCCAGTGCATCAACAGGCATGGTGGAAGCAGGTGAAGTCGGCTGGTAAGAATTCCTTGATTTTTTCTTAGTTTGGGATTCATATAGTACAGCATCCAAAAGTCCATTGTTTTGAGGTGAAAAACTACATGATTGAGTATGTTCGGTCGGAGGGGATTGGATTAATGTATCAACTGACTCAAGAGAAGGCAGTGGAGAATATGGTGAACCCCAACTACCTATTTGAGTTTGGAGTGAAGGGAGCTCCAGCTTCATTGCCCAAGCAGGCTCTGAAGAAGAAGGATTGCCATTTGTAATGGCATGGCTGCCAGGAATTAAGCTCGAGGATAATGCATGGTTGGAAATTGAATCATGACCATATGCAGAGGAAAACCCAAATGATTGAACAATCTGCATAGAACCATCATCTGGATATTGACTGCCAACTGGGAGTATGCCCCCACTAGTGGCACTCACACCAGAGAACATAGATTCTGGTCCTCGAGAATGCTTGGAAGGATGCATTGTAGAGAGGAAAGGCCTGCTCGGACAAGAAGAGTCAAGACCTTCTACAAGCAGGCCACTTGCAGGAATATCGAGTAAGCCATTAGCAGGAATGTCAAAAAGGGCAGGTGAATACAACTGCTGATTGAGTTCTATACCATTAAATTGTGGAATTTCAAAGACGTTCATAGGCATGAAGTCAGAATGTCTGATGTCTCCGGATGTGAAATTATCCATGTTCTCGTTGTGTTGGTTCTCATTTATTGCTTGCATACAGATATCAGGAGGATAGATTGGTAAGCCAGCACGCTGTCTTCTTTTGATTCTAGTGTTCCAGTAGTTCTTGATCTCATTATCTGTGCGCCCAGGCAACTAAATACAAAAAGATGAGAGAAATGAATTAGAATTAGAATTAGAAAATTCTGAGGGAGTAGTGCAACCAAATGGAATATTATTTTGAAAGCATGTACAATTTCTGTGATGATCTTTGGGCACCTTTGGTGACGTGTATTAGATACCACTGGATAATACTAAGAAGGAAAAGAAGAAACTAAAATCTTGTTTGTTGTTCGTTCTAATACTTCATACCAAACATGCACTTTGTTTATTGTGTAGCACTATTAGAAAATCTATATAAGATATATAGAGGAGAATATTTGCAAGCCAAAAAAGTAGAGGATACACTACACTGGTGATGCAACAAGAATGAGTGGGATTTCTTAACACATTTAGAATTCAAATTGTTAAGAGAATGATATACGCATATATGCACTTGCTTTTGGAGAATAAAGGAATATACATGTTACCTTCATTTTCCAAACATCGTGTCATGTAAATTGAACATACATTAGAACAAACTTATCAATAAAAAAAAATTGGTAGATGGGAAAGATAAAACATTAAAGCTACAAAAAAGTATAAACAACAAGTAAATTTTGAACATGACATAACTGAAACCAAACCGAACCGAATATAACAAAAAACCAATGGTTTTTTATAATGGAACCCTTGGTTCCATTGATGATTATGGAACCAAACCAGAAGTGAATTGAATGGTTCCGGTTTGGTTTGGTCTGGTTTCATAATCAAAATTTCTAATGAAAAGTTCTGTCTTCATACTAAATATTGTCTAATAAAAATCATTCACCAAATTAACAAATAAAAATAATTAATTTAAAAATGGTTGGGTTAGAACTGGTTCTTGGTTCTGGGCACGAAAACCAAAACAACCTATTTGATTCTAAGAACATGTAAAAAATTTAAGTATAACCAAGGGGGTCAGTACTAGTTTGGTTAGGTTGGTTCCAGTTATTCTGTCCAGCCCCTAGGTAAGCTGATCATTTTTCTGAATTCAATAGAAATGAAATAAGTCCACCAATGCACATTTTAATACAGTATATTGGTCAAATATAGATTGTAACCTGAAATACTTACTAATTCTATTCTGTGTGGTAAGAGTTAAGACTATATGATATCGTATAGAAATACAAATGCAGTGAGCTGCATGGACTAACTTAAGGCATCTTCAAGCAAACTGGTTTACAAAATATACCATCATATTTTTGGAAAGAACACACTGTTTATGACAGCTGATGCTATGGTTATATCTTCATCAATGTAGTTTCATAGTCCCACATATAAGAGTAGGCAAAAATTTCACAGAACCCGAAATCGGACCAAACCCAAACCAGACTGGCTGGTTCTCGTTCTCGAGTTTACTGTACAACGAAAAGAACGGGATTTGTATCTCAGTTCTCCATTTTTAATTGTTATATTTTTTTTCCAAATTTTTAAAGAAGCATATATTTTTTATTGCAGTGCACTTGCCACACCTAATCTAGACCCTTTTGTCAAGACAAAAATTGTTTTGTGCAGCCCAGCATTAAACAGACCTGATAACACTCTATTTCTAGCAAAAACTGCACATGCTCACCCTCCCCACAAATGCCAAAGTAACATTGGACATTCGTACAATCTTATACTAACTGAATATGTGCTTCCCATGATTAAACAGACATGCTATCAGTCTAGTTCTAGCAAAAACTGCGCCATGACCAGGCCATCCACACAAATGCCAATGCAACATTGGAAATTCGTACAACTTTAAATATATTCATGCATAAGTAGGTGTTTTTGTACATGCCACACGGATCTTTCGAAGAATTCACAGTGAGGCATAGACCATCAGAAAAATAATATTCACCAACAAAATGAGAAGCTAACTTCAAAGTGGGATACACACCTCAGTAGCCATTCGAGCCCATTTGTTTCCCATTTTAACATGAAGTTCAATGATACGACGTTCCTCCTCTGGAGTGAATGCGCCTTTCTTTAGATCTGGTCTTAGGTGGTTTGCCCACCTCAAGCGGCAACTTTTTCCACACCGGGCAAGCCCGGTGTGCTTCTGGACTGCATTCCAGTTCCCTTCTCCATGCTTGGTAACATACTCAATTAAAATGGCGTCTTCTGCAGATGTCCAGGGACCTTTTTTTAGTGGACCATTCCCACTCACATTTCCTCCACTATTACCTTCCTCTATGTATGGCAAATCTAAGCTATTTTTGGATTTCATCTTTTCCTCACTTTCACTTGACATGCCCTTCACCTATTTTGCCAACAAACCAAGAAAAATGATTTCAGTTCGGTTTCCAAATTGTCAAATCAGAGATGCCAAGATCTAAACATCTAGAACAGTAATAGCCCATCCGGTAAGTATTGGATCTTAAAATTACATAAAAACATTTTCCAAAAGATCATTCATGCAAAAGCATTAACAGAACTAGAATAAATAGTATTACTGTAATTATTAATACTATTATCTAATTTAATTTTGATACCTCAATGCAGAGAAGACCGTCTTAGAAGCTGCAGTGCCTCGTGAATCAAACGGAGCCCAGATTTCAAAATAAAAATTCCTTAAACTCGAAATATAATTTTTCAAATGCAAATCCCAACCTCAAATTATGACTAATCGAAAATTAAGCACAAATCCAGCTGAAAATCTTAAAAGAATACCCAAAAGCAGAACAATGCGGATCAAAAATTGAAGAGGAAAGATCAGTCTACTATTGTTTTAAGCTGTGATTTAGAAAACCCAGAAAGAAAACACCAAGAAAATACCAGAAACCCTTTTGTACAAGTGAAGAAGAGATGAATTTGACCCAAGATCCACTTAATCGAGAGAGGAAAATGAGAAAGACGGAGAGAACGAGATGAAAGAGTCTCAGCCTATACACATGAAAATGAAATTCGAAAAAAGAAGCATTACACGTCAAAATCTGAGTAAAAATCGATGAGAGATTTCAGGGTTGAAGAACACCTCATTTTTCGATATATTAGTAAAAACACATAGCTACCCTTCAATTTGTTTGCAAGTATTTGCATGATTTCTTTGTTTGTATTATCTCATTATGTTTTAATTTCGAAATTTGACCTCTGGGCATGAGAGAGAAACAGAGAATCGGAGTCCCCAAATGANTTTCGAAATTTGACCTCTGGGCATGAGAGAGAAACAGAGAATCGGAGTCCCCAAATGACGATATTAATACGAGCGAGAGAGAGAGGACTGGGATTTCATTCTATCTTACCATATTTGTTATTGAAAATTAGAATTAGAGAACTTCAAACTCATGACTTTAATGTTACTTGTAATTAAAGACATGATATTCTTGACAAGGGAAGTATATATTCCATATATAGGGGTGTAAAGTTGGGTCCAGAATCATGTTTGGTCATCTTCACATTAGTATCATTTAAGATATAAGTCAATTTGTTTGTAGGATTGAGTCGTGTTCAATATGTTTGAAAAGACCAGTCAATAAGAATTTACCCTTTTTTTGTTATATAAAAAATTGACTAATAAATTGTTGGGGGTTCGTTTGTTAGGGAGCTCATCTCGTTTACATCAACTCATTTTGGACTTCTTTCTCTCTCGGTGGGGTCAATCCTATATGTCACGTCAAAAAATTAATATCTTACATACAAAGAGTAATATAATTACATTGTTTTTGACCTAAAGATAATTATCAAACAAGTTAATATGTTTTGGGGGTGCTTGATTACTTGAATAAGTGTAATGTAAAATTTATAATCTGAGTAAATTAGTGTAAATTATTGGAGATAGTCAACTTCATTTAATTAATTTGTACATGTAGAGTAAATTAATGATTTATGAACATTGAACACTTGAGAGATTTATGAACCTCAAATACTTGCATCGACATCTCTAATCTTTCATACATTGCTTGCTAGTCTCTAATATTTCACCTTTACAGTATTTCTAGGTCTCTAACTGATGAATATTGTCCAAATAAACCTTAAAAGGGTCATAGATATTAATAGAATCTCGATTTAAGCAGCATTTAAATTTACTCAAATGTTTTGAGTAGCTCTTGTATTACTCGGGACCTTTAAAATTGTTGCTAGATGGTATTAAAATTTCAATTAAGATGGTAGGGCTATTAAATGGGCCGAGCTAAGTCGTCGGCTCCTCTATCGCCAAGCTTGAATCGACTCTCGCTCGCTTAATCGAAGTCTGGCTAGATTCGCGGCTCGCTAATAAATTTTATTTTACTTGAATATATAACGGGTCGCCTCATATGTGAGCCGACGAACGGCTCATGGAAAAAAATGTTGTTCATCTCGATCGCGTGCTGAATCGACGAGTATTTGTCCCACCTAACATCCCTATAAAACAATGATTTTTTAAATTAAAAATTAGACTAATTCTTAAATAAGATGGGGCATATTATATATATATATATAAAAAAAAAAAACACACTCTATTTTAGAATTTACACTCCCTTCTAATAGGGGTGAACACGGTTCAATTTGGGCGGTTTGTGTTATATTTT